>JANHAO010008829.1:0-18950 GCA_026873985.1 Saraca asoca | reverse complement strand
GCTCCATCCAGTCCCAATCAAGCTCCTCAACATCCTAGCACATGGAGAGGAAGCTTTTGAGGCCACAAGAGGATTTTCCTGGTGTCAAGATCCAAAGTCTTCTGCTGTGCAAAGAGCTGGACTAAAGGTTAGTAAGCTCTATCTTCACTCTAGATTTGATCTATGATGCTTTGAAACCTCAAACTGATGGATCTATGGGAGATTTGCTCAGCCAAAGGGGAGGAAAATTTTTGAAATTTGCAGCTCTTTGCTGCCCCCTTAGGCCAAGCAAACCTACATAGCACACTCAACAGGCTCAGCGAGTTATCACCCAAAAGCCCGAGCCCTCCATCAGAACCATATTCTAATCCTATAACACTTGTTTATTATCGATTGTACCAATTATGGTGTTTTGAATCAATACAAGTTGCTGATTGGCCAAGTATTATCTAGACAAAAAAGTTTTCACTCTGACATTGCAATATCGTTATAGCGAATGATTCTCACCTCACTATAGCATTACATTGCAACATCGCTACAGTGAATGGTTCTCACCTCGCTATAGCATTACATTGCAATATCGCTACAGCGAATGGTTCTCACCTCGCTACAGCATTACATTGCAATATTGCTACAGTGAATGGTTCTAACCTCGCTACAACATTACATTGTAATATTGCTACAGCGAATGGTTCTCACCTTGCTATAGCATTGCATTGCAATATCACTGCGGCGAATGGTTTTCACCTCGCCAGGTGAACAGTTTTTACCTCGCTATAACAGAACAAAATCATTACAAGCTTTCATACAACTAACTGCCTGCAGCTCTCATGCCGTGAGTTCTTACGTCTCAAATGAGATCTCTCAAGTGCCGCTTACATGCGACCCTACTCTCTCGCTCACAACAGATCGAGCAATCAGAAAAAATAAAGCACAACTGATTGGCAGAAAGGAGCATTTCATTAATCATCAGAAGTTTACATATATAGTGATGCGCGGAGCATCTGTTACAGCATTTGAAAGAAGAAAAGCTTATACAATAAAAGACCTCATCCAAGTGAGGCAGAATCACATCAAAAGAAGAAGTAAAGAAACGAAGGCAAGAAGCTCGACGATCCAGCACAACCATTCCGGCAAGAATAGAAGACCGGTCACCTAGCTCGCACCTACAGGAAGGACATTAACTCCCAATTCCTCCTACTTATTCCCTCTGGCACATTCCCCTGGGCCAGGCTAAGAGTAAATCAAAAAGTCATAGCTACCTGGCCAGGGTGCTGCACCACAAGCAACAGCCGGAGGAGGTGGCCCAAAGATAACACAAGATCCCCCAAGAGCCCGTCTGACGGATCCTGTGGTGGAGTCACGTGCAACAAGCTATCCATGTCTCCCGGCACTCTGCAATAGGCCATCCATGTCCCAGCAAGCTTCGTCGGAAGCCAAGACACCAAAACGCAGGGGGCTCTTCAGTCTCCTTCATTGAGTTTCTCTGGGATGAAAGAAAGAATGCCCCAGGCTATAAATAGACCTGCTCGGCCCTTTGAAGAATCCGAAAAGTACTTGCCTTGATCTTCATCTAATGGCCCGAAACGAGCGGTAGTGCCACACCAACGGCCAAAAATGGCAAACAGAAGAAAGCATGGCCTAAAGCAAAACGAAAAGACATTTGACGTGACACTTCGATCAAGAAAGGACACTGGCTGAAGATACAAATCAAGTCTCGAAAACATGCAACTCCCGGTCCGTAAAGCAAATCGAGAGTTGGGGGGCTTATGTTATACACAGAAATGGACCCGAGGACTCGCAGCCCCAGGACACCGAAGATACTCCACAAGCTTCGCTTCGCCCAGCAGGAAGCAATACAACGAGGTTGTCTCAGCTCCATTCCGTAAAGTAAGCCCTCGCCTGGCGAGGCAACGACCTAACGAGAAGATCGCAAGATCAATTCGTCAAGCAGTCGACTGTCCTGCTCAAGCCCACCATCCCACTGCAGCAGCATCGGGCTCAGCGATTCCCTAGATGAGCCCCGAGCTAAAAACTCCCGCTCTGGATGTTCAGCCCTTCACTTGGTCTAGCAGTGACACAACATCAGACGCCGACAGGTTCAGGCCTACTGCCAGCCTAGGGAGACCATTCTACAGCCTACATTCTGCAGTGGCTAGTCTGTAATTTTTTTATTGTCTTTTCCATTTATGGCTTGATGTAACTCAACTGTAGCTTGTAATTAATGCATGTAACTCCTCATTCCTCTATAAATAGGATTGTCTTGTTAGAAGAGGGGGACGAAAAAATTGGTAAGCAGAAACTCTGCTAGGATCACTTTCCGACCATATTAATAAAATCATCACCGTGGACGTAGGGTCCGGTACTGCCCGGATTTGGCCGAACCACGTTAAACTCGCCGCCTCTTCATCCCCTCTTTCTCTTAGCCTATTTTCTCTTGCACTTCGGAAGCAGCATTGGATCCCTGAACTTATCTCCGTTGGTTGAAGTTTAGATCTCCGGCACGAACCAAATTTCATCATCAACATAAGTAATATTCCTTTTAAAAATCAAAATGAAAAGTTTCTCTTGATTGTGGTAAACAATCAGTTCAAGAAAGAAAGATTCTTGTGTAAAAAATTATTTTGTTTTGAAAAAATTATGGCAAAATAATTCATACAATTTTAACAATAAAAGAGATTGTGAAAAAATAAAAAAGATATTTATAAGCCACATTAGATTTCATAAATAAATTAAGTTTATCATATTAAAAGTTACAAAGCAATGTTAGACATATTTGTTTTTTGAAAAATAAAAATAAAATGACAGCTACTAATTATTGTATTGATTTTTACCTTATTTAATTAAAGGGGAATTTAGTTTATATAAAAATTTTATATTAAATAAAATGCATTAACAAAAGTACTAATAAAAATAATCACACTTTTTTTATAAAGGAGGTTTCTATGGTATATCACTGATTTTTGCAGCATAACATTTTAGGAGGTCATGTCATATACAGTTGTGACATGTGTATAACAAATTAACTTTAAAAAATTATTAATAAAAACTATTTTATAATCAATTATAATTTAACCCTTAATGATTTAAAATTTATAAGATAAGAAATAATTCACTAAACATGCTTTTTTTAAATTTGAAACGGTTATTTAGATTTGAAAAAAAAAACTATAATATGTAAACCAAAACTGTCACAATTTAAGAAAGAATTACATAAATTGATTTTTGTTTTGCTATTGTTTCTTTGCTAACAGAATGAAATGGGCTTATTGTATTGGATTTTGCTCTATAAGATTAATTTCTAAATATTTCGATAAATGTGTTTTGAATTTTTGAAAAAAAAAATTGAAAACCATTAACACAAATGAGAGGAATTGAGTTTCACATGAGCACTTATGATATTTTGTTGTTCTACAATTTAGAAGTTCAAAATTGCAATGATGAAAAAGATCATTCAATTTATTGCTTTCCTTCATAATTTTATTCATCAAAAAATTGATTACTGATGCAACAAAAGGTTGATTTTTAAAATATTAACCCAATTTAAAGGATGTAATAAAAAGAAAATTGTTTAAATTTATTCATTAAATATATTGTAAACTAAAATGTATGAATGATTAAGATTTGTGTCAAAATTAATGTAAAACAAGATTAGCACACAACGTAAAGTATTGTATGTTCTAGTTTTTGGGTCTAGGACCATAGAATCCCCCTTTTATAAAAGTTATATCCAATAGTTAAAAACTGGTTAAGTCTAATCTTAGATAAATTTTCCAATGATACAAGTTTTGATTATTTTGAATTGTATTCAAGAATAAAGAAATTGTATGATGTTTTTTGTGTTATAAACAATGTTACTTTTAAAAATCAAAATGAAGAGTTCTCTTTATTGTAATAAACAATCAATTTGATGAAGAAAGATTCTTGCATGAAAGACCATTTTGTTTTGAAAAAATCATGCCAAAATAATTTTTACAATCCTAACAATAAAAGTGATTGTGAAATATATATATATATATATATTTATAAGTCATATTTGATTTTAATAATAAATTAAGTTCATCACATTAAAGGTGAAAGAGAAATTTTATACATGTTTATTTTTTTTTAAAAAAAAAGACAACTATTAATTATTAGGATTGATTTGTACTTTATTTAATTAAATGATTATTTAGTCTATATGAAAATTTTGTATTAAATAAAATCTAACATTAGCAAGAGTAGTTATGGAAATAGTCCTAAAGTCAGTTAGAGTATCAGATCAAATTACATAAAAAATTCTTAATTGAGTATAATTATTATTATTTATATGTAAAATCACATAATTAATTTAAATAAAAATTTATATGCAAATCAGAAACCTGAAAAAGAGAAAAGACATTTTCAAAATAGAGACTTTAGAATACTAATTTAAGAACCAATAATTAAAGTTTGGCAAATAAATAAAACATGAAATATGAGGAGGAGAAAAAAAACACCTAAGAAAATTTAAATCCTTTATTAGATAGCATAGAAATTCAAGTAGATGCCTCAATCCAGGCATACCCTGGCACAGCTTGAAAATGTAAAAACATCTCACAGCAATAACAAATGTGCTAAGTTTAGCTCTTTAAAAGGACATTCAAATGTGTTCAAAAGTAAATGGTCCAATAGGCCTTAGAATTTGCAGAAGGTATGTGAGGAATAATATTAAGCAAATGAACAAGTTTATGGCCATTCAAATATGCAGAGAAGATCAATGTGCAAGCAGGTGCGCATACAATCGATCGAAAAAACAAAAACATCAAAATATAAATTCATATAGTCACTTAGCATAGTCTTTACATAAAAAGGGCAACAATAACAAAAGTACAATTCAAACAGAAGAGGGTTTCGAAAGAAAACCAGTAAAAAACATGGTAATTGGGTAGGGTGTAATACACGCTAGAGGCTCATCTTGGTAAAAAAAAGTAAATATTATAACAAATGATTAGTAGAATGAAATGGCCCATTGGAAGCCTAATTTAAGATACAAGAATGTGAAAACAAGGTAAATTTATTAAAATCATGAAGAGGCACAAGTATGAAAAAAAAAAAAAAGTCAAATCTACTCCTTGGGCATGGTTTGCAACACCTCTTCCAATGTTTTGTCCTATTGAAGCTTGGATAGATCTAGAGTGATGTTTAGGTAAAAATATTGAATCTGGTTGATGGCACTAGAAAATGCCAATTGCATAACTGGAAAGCTAAGGTCTTTAACCTCTTGCACTGTAATTGTAAGTTCTTTCTTAAAAGCAGCCTTATGGTCTGCTCGAGCTTGCCATTCAACTTCCAACTCCTTTGCCAAGTTGTCACTCTTCTATGACAGGACATTCTGCTTGGTTGCTAAGGCTTTGCTTCATTGAGACAAAGCATCCCTCTCATTCACTAGCTTAGCTATACAGTTGGTTAGATCAACAATACTTTTGTCCCAATCGACCACCTCTTGAGACTTGGTCTCCAAGTTCTTCTTTAATCGCTCCATAGTAAAGAAGTCAATCTTTGCCAACTCCCTTTTATTCAGTGTAAAGGATGGAATGGTAGCCAACATGTTGGCAAGAGAATTTGAACAGTGAAAGGTTTCAATATGAGTAAAGGTCCATGGTCAAGTGTAAATTCCTTTGCACAATCATGGTCAACTGGGAGAAGCGGCAGGTTATGTGAAAATGCACCGTAGTTAGCATCTTTATCCCATAGGCTATCTATGGCATTAAAAGCCATACCGTATCCTTTAAGAGCATGGATCAATAGTAATTCCTTCTAGTTGTCCACCTTGATCTCTTTTACGAGAGGGGTAGAAGTCATGGGCGGGCTTGGTTCCTTGCCTTTGCCATTGCTTGGTTCTTCAGAGGAAGTTTTGCACTTCCTCGTAACTATTGCTTTACCACGACTAGGGGCAGTAGCAAGTTGATTGGAGGAAGGAGAGTTGCAAGCAACATCAACTTTTGGTGTCAGCTCAATTTGGGTCATGGATGGCATGATGGGTTCCTTGACATAAGCCTAAGTGCAAATCTTAGCCATCCACTTTAGATCCATCTTTGAGCATTGAATTTCTATTCTCAAACTGGTCAACTAATAACCTGAAAATAAAGCAAGAAGTTAGCAAAGTGAAATGAGCAAGTAACAAGTGTTGTAGTAAGTCACATACAAAGAATGGCTTCGACATCAAATAGTCCTAATGCTAGAAGATAGATCACAAGATCTTGCTCAATAATTGAAAGATCTTCAAAAGCATGGTCCAGTGATAGTTTCAGAGATTTAGTCCACTTGACAAGGTAGAGTAACTCTCAATCTTGGAGGAAGAAGAGGTGAAATCCTTCAGCAACCTGAGCTTTGGAAAATGAATGCTTCCAAGTCCAAACACTAGTAATCATATTCTCTAGGATTACTCAGTCGAGACATTGAAAGAAATGCACCCAACCCCCAATCTTTTGCCTCGAGTAGGAAAGAAAAAGAAAAAAGACACAATAATCGATTTGAGTTGAATGCTAATGCTCAATATTTCAAAGCAAGTAAGAAAGGCCCAAGCATTCTAGGTCAGTTAAGAAAGGCAAACATCCATTTTGTGAAGGACGCTTTATTGAAAAGCGATAAAAAAAGGGCAAGCATGGAGTCAATCAACTACATCCCCATAGAACATAAAAAAGAAAAAGTGTCGTAGTTGTAAACCCGCTCGTCTTCCAGCATGGTCTCAAAGATAATTCTCTCGATAGACTCTTCCAAAATGTGGATATTCTCCAACTCCCAGATTACATCCAGATCTCGCCTTTTAGTTGAAGTGGCTATAGACTTCACGTTAGGGAGGATGTCTCTGAGACTATCAGGGTGGCATCTATAAAGTGAGCTCATTCATTTCCTTGCTCTTCAAGGGTTTGGTCAGCCATGATTGATCCAAGAGGAAGAACAAAATTGTAAATGATCTTTTCAAAGGAGTATTCACCAAAGTTTGAAGAGGATTCAGAGTCCAATGACAAGTTGATGGGGTTGCACGATCTACTAGATATGAAAGGAAAAAAAAACACAATAGTAAAGTCCACCTTCAAAATAAAACAAAAGAAAAAAAGATTAAGAAGGGTAAAATAAATAGCAAAGGAAATTGAAAGTGAAGGGTCGAACGAAAACTCAAGTACCAAAGGAAAAAATTTCAGAGAAGGAGGATAAAAGCACTAGTCTCTCTGATGCAGCCTAAGTTAGGGCACAAATACAACAAAGCACAAATGTTAAGTAGAAATGTAGGAGGTGAACTACCATATTTAGCACGTTTGCAAAAGAACATTGTAGAAAACTATAGCATAGTAGTGCAAAAGTAAAGAAGGAAGAAATTACCTGTAGAGGCCTAAAAGCAAAGCCAAAAGTAGCAAAAATGACTCAAGAAACCTCAGGAGTCTAAGGTAGGAGCAAAGCAGCAATGGTAGGCCACTAGGAAAGTGGTAGGCAAAAGTGCAAAAGCAAGAAGGCACTAAAGATTTGCAATCAATTTTTATAAAGGAATAGGGGTAGATCTAACGACTATAAACGATCAAGATCAATGGTCCAAATAGCAATTTGTGTCATCAAAGTGATTATTACAGGCCTTGTAACTTCTCGAGATAATAAAATATAATTATTAACATTAAAACTATAGTGGTAGGTGCAATACAGGTGACAACTAGTATAGGAAAACGGAAGGACTTTTGGTAAAGCCGAGTGCACAAGCCCTAAGCAAAAAGGAAGGCAAATGACACAATCTAATTTAAACAGTCCGTAGTCAATTGACCAATGGTCGGTCAACTAATAATTGATGGAGTCGATGTGGCCTAGACTACCCTGATCAATTAACTACTCCTTTAATCGAACAACCTAGAACGTGTTAAGGAAGAACCATGTGAACCAATTGTCTCAATAGACCGATGACAAAAAAATATGATCAGGCTAGTATAAATAATGTGACAGCATCAACTACCTATTGAGATTCTTGCAAGCATCTACAATGTGTTGAAGACACGTGGTCACACACCATTCATCTAGAGGCACACTAATTGATACATTTGACACCTATATATACCACTCGATAATTACTCTTTAGAGCCATCTTGTTTTTATATTACTTGAAACTCTATTCAAATACTGACTTAGCCATCAGAGTGTGCTTGGTAGACCACTTCCTCCATGTACAATTGACTTTCTGTGCTTGCAGGTTCTCATCCTTCCAGACCCTTTCCTGCCATTCAATTTCAGTATCTCATGGAATTTTACTATATAAAACAAAACATGATCAATTAAAAAAATAATCAAATAAATAAAATTAAAACCACATATTAAAAAAAAATAAGAAAAATATTCAATCACAAGTTTTAATAATTTTTTTCAAATTTAATAAAATGATAAAGACTTTCAAGAACTTGTGTGTACCACAACTGACATTTAAAACTAGTGGTCAACAAAAAAAAAGGTAATTTAAGTACACTGAATCAATTGAAAAAAAATACTAAAAATATTCATACACATACAAGACAAAAAATTGAGTACTAACTTTAGATGAAGTGTTTGAAGTTGCTGGTGATACAAGTTTTACTTAATGTAAATTGTGTTCAAGAATAAAGAAATTGTATGGCATTTTAGGAGTTATAGACAATGCTCCTTTTAAAAATCAAAATGAAAAGTTTCTCTTGATTGTAGTAAACAATTAGTTTAAAGAAGAAAGATTCTTGTGTAAAAGATTATTTTGTTTTGAAAAAAACTATGGCAAAATAATTCATACAATTTTAACAATAAAATAGATTGTGAAAAAAATAAAAATATTTATAAAACACATTAGATTCCAGAAATAAATTAAGTTTATCATATTAAAAGTTACAAAGCAGTGTTAAACATGTTTGTTTTTTGAAAAATAAAAAATAAAATGACAACTATTAATTATTGTATTGATTTTTACCTTATTTAATTAAAGGTTAATTTAGTCTATATAAAAACTTCACATTATATAAGATGTATTAACGAAAATAGTAGTGGAAATAATCACACTTTTTTTTTTATAAAGGAGGTTTTCATGGTATCTCAGTGATTTTTAAAGCATAATATGTTGGTCCCAAAAATTACGATCTTTAGATTTAGATTCTAATTTACAATGAAAGACTTTAAATTTCTTCAAAAATTTATCAGAGTATATTTATTGGATAACAAAGAATTTAATTGTAGTCACTAATTTAGAGAACAATGCAGAATTGTAGAAACAGTTAATCAAGACAATTTATCAAACAGTTTGTATGTGTAGAATGCAAAAACATGTAATCAATTAAACAAAAATATAAGTGTAGTAGAATATTAAATGCAGTAAATAATAAGAACACTAAATTTTTAAAGTGGTTCATTTCAATTGAAACCACAATTAAAGTGTACATCCATTAGACCAAATCCTCAACTGGATGGTTGTTCTTTTATTTCCTAACCACAAGATTTAACCAAGCTCTTGTAAACTAATTTACACACAAGACTTAACTGGACTCTTGCTAACCAAGTTAGATGCAAGACACATTACACCCTCAACTAATTATGATCAACCTCACAATTAAAGAAAATGCAAAGGGAAGATCAAACTCTCCTTTTATATCTCAAATTTCTATCAACCTAGAAATATAAAATTGTAAACAAGAATTAGGAATAGAAATACAATACCTAAAATTAAGATGAAAATCTCAATTATCCATGCTATGTTCTTCACCAATTTGATCCAGGAATCTTTAATCTGATAAAATTTGATGAGATAGTGATAAATTTGCTTTAGCTTAGTTTTCTCTCAATTTTTCACACTTGAAGATATGAAGTTGTTATGTTTGAAATGAAGTTAGGTGCTATTTATAGTGTGGCAATCGATATTTAAAAAATAACTAACTTTTTTACTATGAATCAATTCAAAAATCGATTCAGAGCGATTATCAATTTATGAATCAATTTGTCTATAAGTATCATCAAGAACTTCATGACCGAATCGATGTATGAATCGATTCATACTATCATGTGAACAAGCTATGAATCAATTGCTTAATCGATTCAGAAAACTTCCTAACCTTTAGTAAAAACATTTTTCAAAGCAATTCTTCATGAATTGATTCAAGTAGGTTTCACAAGATTTTCATTATAAATCAATTAGTGAATCGATTCATATAGTGAAAAATAATTTTTATAAAAATTGTACTTGTGAAAGAGCTTTTGAAAACATGTTCAGAAAAACTCATTTCAAATGATTTATTTCTGTCTCAATTGAACTATTTTAAGAAGCTTAAATAATTTGATCAAAATGGATTATACAACACACTTATAAAAGATTCTAATAAAATCAATAAAATACTATATCTAATGTGGACCACTTGATCAACTTTGAACCTGCAAAATTAACAAACACTAAAAACATAGAGTCAGATTGTGATGTTAATCAAAATTATTTTTCAACATCAAAATTGAAGAATATATGATAGCAAAGTTAATCTCCCCATATAGATGTAGCGAGGCTAACATAATATACTAGGAGGTCATGTCATATACAATTGTGACATGTGTATAACAAATTAACTTTAAAAAATTATTCAATAGAAACTATTTTCTAATCAAATATAATTTAACCCTTAATGATTTAAAATTTAGAAAATGAGAAATAATTCACTAAACATGCTTTTTAAATTTGAAACGGTTCTTAGATTTGAAAAAAAAATGCAATATGTAAACCAAAATTGTCACAATTTAAGAAAGAATTACATAGATTGATTTTTGTTCTGCTAATAGAATCAAATGGGTTTATTGTATTGGATTTTGCTTTATAAGATTAATTTCTAAATATTTCGATAAATGTGTTTTGAATTTTTGAAAAAAAAAATTGAGAACCATTAAGACAAATGAGAAGAATTCAGTTTCACATGAGCACTTGTGATATTTTGTTGTTCTACAATTTAGAAGTTCAAAATTGCAATGATGAAGAAAATCATTAAGTTTCTTGCTTTCCTCCACAATTTTATTCATCAAACAATTGATTATTGATGCAACAAAAGATTGATTTTTAAAATATTAATCCAATTTAAAGGATGTAATAAAAATAAAATTGTTTAAATTTATTTACTAAATATATTTTAAACTAAAATGTATGAATGACTAAGATTTTGTGTCTAAATTAATGTTAAATAAGATTAAGAACTAAAGTAAAGTATTGTATGTTCTAGTTTTTGGGTCTAGGACCACAGAATCCCCCTTTTATAAAAGTTATATCCAATAGTTAAAAACTAGTTAAGCTTGATGTTAGATAAACTTTGGCAAGGATATAAGTTTTGCTTATTTTGAATTGTATTTAAGAATAAATAAATTGTATAATGTTTTATGTATTATAGACAATGTTACTTTTAAAAATGAAAATGAAAAATCTGTCATGATTGTAATAAACAATTAGTTTAAAGAAGAAAGATTCTTACGTGAAAGATCATGTTGTTTTGAAAAAAATCACGACAAAATAATTTATACAATTCTAACAATAAAAGTAATTTTGAAAAAAAAAATATTTATAAGTCATACTTGATTTTAGTAATAAATTAAGTTCATCACATTAAAGATGAAAGAGAAATTTTATGCATGCTTATTTTTTTAAAAAAATGATAACTATTAATTATTAGTTTTGATTTGTACTTTATTTAATTAAATGATAATTTAGTTTATATAAAAATTTATATTAAATAAAATGTGATATTAGTAGAAGTAGCTATGGAAATAGCCCCTCCCTAACGTATATAATCAATTAGTAATATCATATGGAGAAAAGTAAGTTAAAATATCATATCAAATTACAAAAAAAAAAAATCTTAATTGAGTATAATTATTATCATTTATATGTAAAATCACATAATTAATTTAAATAAAAATCTATATACAAATCAGAAATCTGAAAAAGAGAAAGGCATTTTCAAAATAGAGATTTCAGAATACTAATTTAAGAACCAACTATTAAAGTCTCGCAAACAAATAAAAAATGAAATGTGAGGAGGAGGGAAAAAAAAAACCACCTAAGAAAATTTAAATCCTTTATTAGTAGATTATGTTACTGCAACACAATCAAATTACTTGGTCCCCTGGGAGATTAAATTGGGGACAATCTTATAGCAAACAAATATAATATTGCCATTTTCAAGTTTCCAACCACCATTCCCCTACTGAGGTTATTGATTTTGATAAGTTGTTACATTTCCTTCTCCATAAGTTTAATGCTTAAATTCCAACCAACTTTCAGCATCACAAGGTTATTGCTTGGTGTTTTAGCAAAACAAAATGGATAAGTTAAACTTATCTCCTGGTAAATTTAGATTTATTACACTTAATCTTTTTATTTTTTAGAAATATATTTATTTATTTTTGTAAAAGAAAATATGAGTATAGATTTAAATAGAAAAAAAAATCAGTATATATGAAAAAAATTAACATATATTTTTAAAAATAAAAGTAAATGAATATAATTAGATAAAATTTTAAGAGAGAGGAGTATAATTTATAAAAAAAAAAAATGATGGATGGTATATTGTGTAGAAGAAGTTATGGCGCAACTTGCATCAATTCATGGCCTTGTTTTCAATTTTTTTTTTTTCATTATCCCTTATTTTAATTGTTAAATGATATATAAGGGAATATTATTGGCATGAGGCGATCGCATGGGTCCAAAATATCTTCTTTGCCCACGTAAATCCAATTGAAGAGACATTCAAGGCCGAAAAGAAAAAAAGAAAAAGTTTTCTCTACCTTTCCAAGAAAAATCAAGCATTCTGAAAGTGAACCCATAACCACTATTCATTGGAGGGTGACTGCCTCAGTTGATTCTATCTTCAATCTATGTGAGCTCTCCAATGGTAATGTTTCAAGTCTCTTCCAATATTTGATGACCAAATTGTCCATCTGCATCATTCCAGGGATAATTGTTTGGATGTCTTAATTATAATATGGATTTTTATTTTTTTAATAAATAAAAGTGAATTACTAAATTTTATAATTTTTTATATCATAAAAATATGGGTTTCATAAAAATAATAAATAAATTTAAAATTTATCATTAATATTTATTTATTGAGTGAAAATAAAAATCACGTATTTTGAAAATTGAAAAATTTGATCATTAACTATTATCTTTTTTCAGTTTGAATTGAATTGAAAAATTATTTTAACGGACAAATTAGTTTGAATGGAGCTAAATTAGTACAATTCAAAAAAAATTGAAAAATTAATCTAATTCTAAAAATTGAATCAGAATTTTTTTAAACCTTTTTTTTTTAAATTGGATTGTTTCAATAAGCTTATGTGTAATCAAAAGTTATAAAAAAATTTAATATTTAATTAAATAAAAATTCATTAATTTACTTAATTTATTTTAATTTCTTAGTTTTATATAAAATATAAATTCATATTTACAATATAAATTAATTATTATTTAAATCTTTTAATAAATTTATATCATTTCAATCATTTTCATCTACTATCCAGCCACCAGGCAAGAAATTCTTCCTGCTTTGATCCGCAAACAGCTTTAGCAGCCCACAGAAAGGTGTATTCGTGTTGGCACTAGTTTGATGCTCTGTTAGCGCAGCAAACTTAATGCGAGAAAGTAATACATGAAGAAGACCGTATGAGAGCAATTCTGATATAAATACCACTTTTACTGTTTATTTTTCTAATGTCAGTACAGCGGTGGCATTGACAAAATCTGGTTAAAAATCCTACGTCAAAACAATAGCTGCAATTTCTAGCTTCGCCCTCACCAAAAATTTCACCACATAATATTTTACTGCTTTACCAAACTTGCAATATGTTGAAGGTAAATCCAAGTTTGTACAATAATTTCTCACCACATAACACGAAATATCACATGCAAATGGCACAGGTACAACAATCCAAACTATACAAATGTAAATAAAAGCCTTATAAATTGGCAGTTATATTCAGTTAGGTAGCCATTGAAAATTAGAAATGGCACTCTCCCAGATTGCCAATCATGGAAATTCTTGCTTGCATTTTCATTTTGGGGCCTCACCTACGTAAACATTATTAAAAACGTTCTTTCACATCAGCAACAACCCAAAAAAACCAGGTCCATGCGACATGATCAAAATCCATTCTCAGTAAAGCAGAGTGAAGAGATCAGTCTCTGTAATCTCTGCAATACAGAATCATTATTATCATAATTAATAGTGTTAAAGAATTCTACCTACCTAGATCATTGCTCTTGTGGCGTAGTATAGACTTGTAGTTTCTGCTTACACTGATAATAATGGAATATATACCAGCTCTATACAAAAGTGAAGATTAACATCAATAAGGCGTCTTCCAAATTCAGGACTTTCTGCATCAGGAAAACGCCTCATTCACCTTCACATCTTTTTACTTTTTACTTTTTATTTTTTATTTTTATTTTTTTTAATAAAGTTTCCTTTTTTCCATAATTGCTTCCCTGCTTGAGCTCAATACAGAGCAAGATTGTGCCTTTGACTCAGTTTCTCCAGCATCATCAAGCTTTTTCCTTTTTCCTTTTCCCATATGCATTTTCACATAAAAGTTGAGAAAAAGCAGCAAAATTGCGCTATTGAATATTGAATTGCAAATCCAAGCGCCAATTCCATTGCATCCACCCGTGAAAAAGTGCAGAAGAAAGACACCGATATGGCAAACAAGGTTGCAACCCAATAACACAATCTGGCAATTCAGCACAAATGGGAAGCAAGCACTCCGAAACCCGATTGCGGTCCAGAACCGGTACCCGTAAATCACCGAATACATCAAGGTGGTGAAGAGGATCGCCAGAACTTGAAACGATTGCGAAAATTCCAGCCACAAGAACGACATCAATGTCGAGATGGAGTGGTTGAAAAGCTGGAAGAAGATCAATTTACGACGTCGTAGGATGGTGAGGACAGTCCTCCACATATGGAAGAAACGGCTCAGGTAGTATATGTAGGACCAGAAGAAAACCCGGCCCGATGGTCGGGTGCCCAGAGGAAAACATAGCAACCATTGAAAGGGTGTCTTGGAGCGGCGCCAGAACCACCGAGTCTCTCGGATCTCGGCGGCGGCGGAGAGCAATATTCCAGCGAAAATCGTGACCGAGATGAGGGACATGGATAGGCTATGAACGGCGGGTATGGGTCCAAGAGGAACAGGTCGGCCACGGCGGAGGAGCAGAGCCAATAAGAGATGGAGGAAGAGGCAGACAACGACATAGCCGGCTATGGAGGTGAAGAGGAACGACCACGTGGAGCCCCATGATTGAGTGTGGCTCCAACGGAAGCCGACGATGGACGGATGTTCGGAGAGATAGAAGATAAGGTTCTGGATCACCGTCGACACCTTACCCATGGTGATGGTGGTGGCGGACGGTGAGAAGAAATGGCGGAGAGTACGCTGTAGAACGAGACCTTGTTCCTCTTCACATTTGTTGTTTCTAATGTTGTTTTTGTTCCCCGGCGAAATCGCTAAACTTACTAGAGACAACGCTGTATTGTTTATGTAGGGAAAGGGAGAGAGAAAAGTGTGTGTTTGTGTGAATTGGGATCAGCCGCGATGCCATACCAGAGAAATAAATTATAGAAATTATAGAATACACCACCGATTTGGTCTGAAAATCAGGTAAGATTTTTTTCAAATGGTATATTTTATGTCAAATATTTATTTTTTTAATTTTTACATCAAAACAATTTTATTGTTGGTTTTTTCGTTAGAAATATAATGTGATAGTTAAATTTATTTATTTGTCTCTATTTTAATAATTAAAAAAGGAAGAGTATATATATTTTATTTAATTAATATGTCTTAAAAATAAATAATCTTTAATATAAAAGTTAATTTAATTGTAGTTTGATATTTTAATAGAAATATTTTAAAATTTAAATTAAAGTTAATTATATAAGTGTTTTCAGGAACTTCCTAATATCGATTTTTAAATATCATATTTTCAAACTAAATATATTATGATCACTTATGATTTTATCAAGATTTCAATATAAAAAGTATTAATTATATTTATTCAATATATTTTATAATTTTGTATTAATACTTTTAAACTAATATACTAAGCATGATTTTATAAAATGGAACTAAATAATATAGATATAATATGGCAGATTTTATTTTTTAATAAATATTTTAAAATAAATTAAATTTACAATAGAAATTATATTGATACATTTTTTCTTTATTTAATTTTCAAAATAATTATTATTAGAACTATAGTCTATCAAATAAATATTAAATAATTAACATAATAAAAATGAAGTTTTAATAAAAAAAATACTATACTTATTTGATATAAAATATATTTAAAAAATTAATATATTTTATTTTTAAGAACTAAAATAAAAATATATAAATAAATTAAATTATCATATTAAAATGTAAAAAAATTTACAATAAAATTAATTTGATATAAAAATTTAAAAAAATATATATTTAATGGGTGTAATCTTTAACCAATTTATGATTTACACTAAATTATATTTATCTAAAGCGTACGACTCTGCTCGTTGGCAAACTTCTTACGTGGCAACATTTCATTAATCAAGAGTGTGATAGCGAGTGCCACGTGCCACCATTATATTATTTAATTTTCTATCTGCGGGGTACCAAGACGTTGAATGCTAATGCCTAGCTTGATTACACTACATATCTTTCCTAGAAAATAATTAATATATATAAATATATATTGATTCATATTTTATTATTTTTATAAAGTCTTCTATATTTTTTAAAGATATAAATTTGCATAAAAATTTAAAATTTTAAAAAGTTTGTCATGAATTTTTCTTGGATGGAATTGAAACTCTTTACATATTTATTACTTATAAAAATCATATATTAAAAATAATTTTTATATCAAATTGTATTGAATATATATTAAGCATTATTCTTTCACAATTTAGACCTATGATAATGTAAAAAAAAGTCCTAAGTGCTTATTGGCCCATATATAATACAAAGATGTAAACTTTCAAGCTAAATGAAAATCTTCTCTTAAATTATTTGTGAATAAATGTCATTGAACATGAGGGCGGAAACTTTGCATTGGGAGTGGCATGCAAAAAATTTATATGATTTTTAGTCTATTTGCATAACATAGATTAACTGTTGATGTGCAGGCTAAATGAGTACTTTGAATTCACATTTTAAATTTAATTTTTATTTGCTACAAAATTATACTTGAACTTAGGTTATGATGTTTTTTTGTTTTTCGTGATTGAGTGCAAATGATTTCTCTTTTGATAAAAAGAAGATTAATTAGAGTCGGTGCAAGTTAATTTAGTTATAATTAATTGGACAGTAAACAAAACAAAACTCTATATATATGGTGAACACCTTTGGTAGATTTAGATTGCGGAGAAGATGAAATATTATTTACCTTATAAATATTGTTAATGTTTTTATTTTAATCAAATTATAAAATAAAAATTAACATTGATATCTAGTACTACTGTGAAAACCATGATATATACAAGTTGGTGAATGAAGGATGAAGTCAGTATTATTGATGCTGGTCCGAATCTCTACATTTTTACATTTCATAACAAGATCACGATTGATTTTGTTACTGCAAATGTCCCTTGGAATATCATAGATAACCTATTGAACCTTAACAATTGGGACTGGAAGCTTGGTGTGACAAAAAATGACTTTCCATATGGTTACCTTTGGGTTTACACCCATAATTTACCCTTAGAATTGTTTGATGAAGAAAATACAAGACGGTTAGGGGAAAAAATTGGGAGAGTAGAGGTTGTGGATGCAGTTAGCAAGGAAGGCTGAATTCTGCAATCCTTTTTGAGAATCAAAATTTAAGTTATTATTACCAAACCTATCCCGCTAGAAGTGCGGATACTAAAAGGCAAAGCAAACAAAATTTGGACTTGGTTTCAATTTGAAAAATTACAAAATATTTGTTATGGATGTGGCTTATTGGGACATGAATAGAGATATTGTATGAACCTAAGGATAATGATTGCAAAAGTAGACAAACATTGTAGATATGGACTATAGATGTGTGTGTGTAATACCCGAAAAAGAAAAAAAAAACAGAAGGATTGAATTGAAAAAAATTTTCAGGAACTAAAGTAAAAAAAATTATTTTCAGATGGGGTAAATTTTGAAATATCACAAAATTCAGAGGCCAATTTGTAAATTTTGGAAACTAGCCCAGTAGGTAGCCGGTTCCCATGGGCTGATTTTTTCAGCCTTTCTCCAGATTTTTCCAGGCCATTCGGCCTTCCCTCTCTTCCGCCCACTCCTTTTTCTTCTTTTGTCTTTCTCCCTTTCTCACTTCGGCACTCCCTCTCTTCTCCTTTTCCAGCTTCTTCCCTTCTTTCTCCGGTCGATGTGCAGCGTCCCCCAACCGGTCTCCTCCTCTCTTGGCCCATCATTTTCGGTGTTGCCTCTTTTCTTCAGTGTGTTGCTTCGTCCGCTTGAAGATGAAGATGTCGAACGGATGCTGTGTTTTTCAGCTTGCTCTGGGGGCTTCTCCCTCTCTTTTCAGCTATCTTCTTCCCTCTGGTGTCTCATTCTAGCTCAGGATAGTAGCGGGTTCCATTTGGTGTGCTTATCCCCTATCATAGGCTAGTTCAGCCAGCTATGGTTTCTGGGCTGTCGGTGGCGAGCTGCCAGCTAGTACTCTGGAACTTGGTGAGCATTCTTAGAATAAAAGATTTATTTCATAGTATTCATGTATTAAGATTTCAAGTTTATTGTGTATAAACCCTTATGTGTGAAACTTCTGAAAAATGGTATTTTGTTGTTATATTACTTCAGAAACTTCCTTGGAAAAGTGTTGAAAATGTTAATACCCTGATTGTGAGGTCACAGTGAATTTCCTTCAAGTGGACAGTTTGGAGTTCAAGGTGAGTAGACAATCCTTCTCACTTAACAATCCTATGTGTAAGTATAAATTCTATCGTATGAAATAATATTATTATTCCTCT
>JANHAO010008828.1:0-18903 GCA_026873985.1 Saraca asoca | reverse complement strand
TATTTGTTCTTCTTGAATAGTTACTCAAATATTTCAAAATAAAATAAGGAAAATTGAAATCAATTTGATTTTTTATAATCCACATAAAGAATAAGTCATCTTCCATTGTCTGTGTAAAATTGGTGATCCTTGGTAGAATAACTTTGCATATAGTATAGTATAGGATCCTATCTTCTGGTGATAGGCTAGTTATAAGTAGTCTCCCATTGTCATCTTTTGGGGTGGAGTAGGGAAACAGCCTATTAATTGCCAATTTCTTATTGTATTCATTAAAGGATCCCGCAGTAAGCTTAGGCATAGAGTTATCCATTTCAAATTCATTTGCAAAAATCTCAAGATCAATGACTATGTGCTTCCCTATTACATAACAAGACAGTTTGCCATAAGCATATGCTAAGTTGGAATGAAACATTTTTACCAGCCTAGGGTAGGCTGCTTCTTTGAAATTCAGAAGCTTCTCTAGCTTATACTTAGCAAATAATTCAGGCAAATGAGTAGATTTAAACAATTGATCACTAAAACACTTTAATGGCTCAACTTTCCTATTTTCAAAAATAAGGTAGGATTTATACTTGTTTTGGGACATGAAGTACGATTCTTCTTCATTTGACTGAGCAAGTCTGACTAGAGATTTGTCTTTGCATTGTGCTGGGAGTTTGACACATTTGCCATTGTTGATGATACAGTTGAAAGAAGAAGTTTTTGGTGTTTAGGGCTTTTAGGTTAGATTTTAAGTATTTTGATTTTGGGATGTTTTGGGTGAAATTGAGCAGTGGAAGTAGTAGAGAAGGGTAATTTTGGTGTTTTTGTCAAAAAAATTGGTGAAAATGGGTGAAAAAATAGAGATTTTTGGGATTGTAGGGGAGAGGTGCCGAGAGAAAAGATGAACAGGGGTTTTCGATCACTATAGCAAATGGGACTGACTTTGATGTTTACATTTATAGTATAATGATATGCATCAATGTGACATCCAAGTAAGAGGTTAGGAGTCACTAATGCATCGATTACATTTTGAATTTGTTCTTCAAGTATTCATGTGTGCATCGATGTTACATCGATGTATGTATGAGTGTTGTTATTCGCATCGAAGTTGTAATTGATGTATCTAGTAGTTTTTAGAAAAATAAAATTTTTTAGCCTTATCGAAACCTTGAAAAAGAGCTGCATCGAAGTACACATTAATGCTTGAGATAAAAATGCACATGCATCGATTTATACATCGATGTATATATATATAAAAGGATAAGATACATCAATTACTACATTGATTAGTGTGTGAAGATTTTTAGTTTTTCTAAAGTATTTTCCCAAAATTTTAATCAAAGGATTATTTCAAATTACTTCATATTTCAGGCTATTTCTCTATTCTTGCAAAACAAATTTAGCAATACCTCCAAAGCTTAAGTTAGTATTTGTAACATACAAAGTAAACATAAGAAAAATAAGCAGATATTCAGAAAATTAAAGGGGAGTATATCACAATTCATTAAGCAACTTTTGCATAGAAACCTACTTTCACTTTCCTCACATAAACCTACAAAATTGAAATCAAATAGACTTGGTAGGTACCTAGTAAGATTTAGGTCCAAATCTATTAGTATTGAAAATAAAACTTCAATTAGACCTTACAATAGAAGCATTTGAATTAGACAAATATACCTTAGGCAACCAAACCGGCTTTTCATTGGGTTTCAATACATATATACCATTTTTATATGGATAGTATCTAATATGATGGCCCTTGTGATTAGAATAATAGTAGGTAATCTGTCTAGAATTCCTGATTGATCTATTCTTTTTATATTACTTAAATCCTAAGCCACTTTTATTTTGAAATCTTTTTTAACTATCTAACATATTGTTTAACTTTGCATTACTATCTGAAAATCCTTGCAAACTTTTATTTAGTCTTTCTATTTCACACTTGTAGGACTTACAGTGTTTACAAACATTATTTTCACTAACTAATTTCTCAACTAGGATGTTTAAATCAGCATTTTCTTTTTTAGTTAACTCAATCCTTTTTAGCAAACCTTCATTCCTAATTTTCAACTGTTCTAACTCCTTATTAACTTTCTTTAATTCTTCCTAAGTCTTAAATAATGCCTCATGCATTTTATACATAGTTCAGTAGGATTTTCATGAGATTCATTATCACAATTAGTAAGATCGTCAAAGGATTCATCATGCGAATTATCAGCCTCATCTGAGTTACTCACATAAGAACTACAATAAAAAATAGTAAACTTCTTAACCTTTAGATTTTCATGCTTTGCCAAGAGACAATGTTGCTCTTCTCTTTCTTTGTGTTCAGCTCCTTCTTTACGTCCATAGGTGACTTCAAGCATATCTAACATTTCTTTCCCTATCTTACGTCCTGAAATTTTTGAAGACTCATTAGCAGATATTACACTAACAATAATCCATTTTAATTTGGAGGCAAGAGAATGATCTCTTTCCTTTTCATCAGTCCACAACAATCTGGATTTTTGTTCAAGGATTCCATTCACAGAGAGCATGGGGTATTCATACCCTAATTCCAAGATTTTCAACATATCAATATCCAGAGCCTCAATAAAGATTTTAAATTTAAACTTCCAAAAATAAACATTTTCAAAATCAAAGAGAGGTAGATCATTTAATAATGAATTATCATAAAAGATAGGTAAAATTGAATCCATTTTTAAATCAAACAAAGATGTGTCAAGAGCCAAAGCTATGATACCAATTGTCAGGTCCTGTAGTGGTGGGTAAAAATATATTGTGGAAGCTAACTATGCAAAATTAAGCGAAGCTTGCCCTATTCTCATTAGAGAATATGCATACGCCTTTGTTTTAATTTCAATTCATGTAGTTAAACAATAAAAAAAGTTGTAATTCATAGAACTAAGTATAAAATAATAGAAAATAATAGTTAAGTAGTACAAGATAAAATTTAGTAGATAAAAAGTTTTTAAAGTTGTTTAACTTAAATTGAAACCGCAATTCAAGTTTACTCCACTTGATCTTTCTCAACCAAAAGACCTCTTTAATTGAAACAAAAAACCTTTTCAGGATTACCAGGCTCCTAAATTGCCAGTCTTTATTGCAATACACAAGAAATTAATAGGCTTCTTGCTAACCTAGAAGAATTGAGATAGGCTCTTCTAAACGTAAAGAAAAATACAAGATTAATAGGTTCTGGCTAACCTATGCAAGATTTCTAAATCCCTAGAAATCTCAAAAATAAAGAGACAATGATAGAAAAGAAGAAGGTAATACAATACCAGTTTTTGAGATGAAAATCTGAAACTATCTAAGATAAACTCAAGTGACCTTTGATCCAAAATCCTTGAAGAAATCTCTGAAAATTTGGTGAGATAAAGAGAAAATCGTGTTTAGCTCTTAATCAGATGTTTTTGTACTGAATTGATGAAGAAGTTGTTTGAAAAGTAATGAAATATCATTTATATAGTGAAAGAAGTTAGGTAGTTACAAATGTTGTAACTGTTTCTAACAGAATAACTAATTTTCTATTATCGCATCGATTTTAACATTGATTACAATATGTTATTTACTAACTCATCGATATGGTATTCAAAGTGTAGGCTATTATGCATAGTTTTTGCATCGATTACTGCATTGAAGTAGCTATTTTTCCTAACTTTCGATAAACCCGTTTGTACTTTATGCATCGATGTGACTTTGATTTCTATATGAACTTTTCACAAGTTCTCTAATGCATCAATGTACACATCGATTCATGATATAAAAAATTGTTTTATAAAATCTTGTTTTTCTTCAAATGATTTTTCTACCTCAGTGTTTAGTTAAAAATGTTTGGATCAAAGATTAATTAAGCTTATTTACAAAAGATCCTAAAAAAATAGAAAAATAGAAAATAAATCCTAAAAACTAGTCTTGATTCTCTTGTATCATAATTGTATATCTTTGAAACCAAAAAAAAAAAAAGCAATAAAATATAATAAAAATATATCAAATAAAAATGATCAAAAAATTGCTTTTCAACATCAAACCTAAGAAGTGTGAATGACTTAGACTAATAAGTCTAACATACTGGTCCACATTCTTGTTGCACATGGACAAACTACTTCATGACTTCATAGAGATTGGAGATAGGTTTCTTGGATACTTACTTTTGTAGTTGGATGATTTGCATGAGTTATATATTGTCTTTTATTCTAGTCTACTATGTACAGTGTGTTGTTGGTTATTTAATGTTAATAGAGTCATATAAAATTGTTATGTAGGTTGTACAGGTCTCCTAAAGGGTACATAACCTTGGAAACATCTGGTAAATAGGGGAAACTCTATCAAATTTTGTATATAACTATTTTGAATATATATATATATAGATACATATATATATTTGAACAAATTCGAGACCTATGTCTTCTATTTTTGTACTTTATTACAAGTTCATATGTTTATCTTGACTTTGTGTGTAAAGTGTTAAATAACTGTGTGCCTTACCGTGTGGCTTGTGGGCTAGTTATCCCACGCCAGTCATGTCCCAAGTTGGGGCATGACATTGAGCTTCAAGACAATTTTTTAGAGGCTGTGGTATTATACTAAGGGTGATGAATCTATTTTGAGTAGGTAAAATAGTAAATCCTAATGTGGGTTGAATCATTGATCTAGGTTGGTTGGGTGATGTTGGAGGTTTCATGGCATAGTCTAGTGTTGATCTTTTTAGAAAAGGGTTTAATTTACTCATCTTTGATTTGAAAGTAAGAAAGTGAGTTTTAATGAAGGACTTTTGGAACCAGGAAGATAGATATATATATATATATATATATAAGAAAAGAAGATAATAAAAGGTTTTAATGTAAATAATGCCAAAATAAATGTTTTGATCCATTGCTCCTAAAAACTTCCTGGAGAACAAATGCATATTTTTCCACAATTTTGGTAACATTCACTCTTATCTTTAAGTCCTTCTTCTTCATTAGAATCTTCTTGTTCTAGTTCTTTATTGACATAATCATCTTCTTCTTGAGAAAACTCTGACTCCTCTATTAAATTTATTAATAAGTTTTGAAGTTGATTTTTAAGTCATCACTTATGCTTAAAGCATTTATTTTTTCTTTCATTTGACAATTTCTACTATAATGACCAAATTGACCACATTTATAACATACTATTTCTTGTTGAGAAACTTTGGTTCTTTTCGTTTTCTAAGTATTTTGTGATAGACTTTTATTTGGCTGAGAAGAATTTTGAGGATAATTTTGTCTAGAAGGTTTTTTCAAAAATCGAGTTTTACTTAATTTATTTTGTCTTTTTCTTCTTCTTGAAAGGGTTTCTATTATTGGTTCATAGCCATATTGTTAACAGAATGTTCCTAATTCTCATCTATTGATTTTAATTTCATTCTTAATTCTAATGTGTAACTTAAGATCAGTGCACAAAGCTAGATCTTCTTGATTAATTGGCCATAAGTTAACTATGTCCAAAGAATGTCTCCATTATACTCTCTTTTTTAGTTTTCTCTAACCTTTTGAGCAAATTGATTTGGAAGATCTATTGCAAATTTTTCTTTCCAATATGCTAACTCAAAATCTGGTTTTGTGAAAACTCTTGATAACAATACATCTTTATACCACTTAAAATCAGTTAAGGTAAGACATTTAAGATTTAATAAATCTTCTGAGTCTCTTTCTTAAATTTGAGAGGGGTTTCTTATAAACTGCTTTATTATTCCTTTTATCAAAGGATTAACTATATCAATGGTATGAGTTTTTTGATCATAAACCACCTCGAGTTTAACTACTGAAAATAATATGGTTTTTTTTGTTCGTCAAAGACACAGTAATCCCATCCTTTTAATTGTCTAGAAAATCTGGCAATTAAAATATTAGCTATTTTTTTAATCATTTTTTCCTTTAATTTTATAGGTTGTTGCCGCCATTGCCATAATTTTTAAAGTTTTGATTATTTTGTATTCACTCTTTCTATCTATATTCCATTCATGGACTTCTTGTCCATCATATGAATTTTCCTAGTATTGATTTCTTTTCTCATATTGAATATCTGGAGGCATAGATCTAGAGTAATAATTTCTAGTATAGAAATTTCAATTTAAATTTTGACCTTGCTTTGAAGGATTTTTTATATACATTTCACTTATTTTATTATTTGATTATCCAAAAATTAAAACTCTAATTGATATATTTTTAAGTCTTTTGAAAGTTTTGTAACATTTCCCCATTGATTGTTAAGTTTTTTTAACCCGTTTGTAATTTATTCTAATAATTCTTTATTATTGGATTTTCCTAATTTAAAAGTTTTCAATTCTTCTTGAGAAAGGAGAAAAGGTTTAAAAATAGGTTGTTTTAATTTTGACTTGTCTTTTGAATCTTTAGGTTTATAAAGAGATAAATGATTTGTGAAAGTTTCTATGGATGTTTCCACATTATCTAATTGAGTGGCTATAATATATATTATTTAATTTGAATAATTATTCTAATGTTAAATATTTTTTATTTGTTTTTGACTTAAATTTTCTTAACACTCTTTTTTTGTTGGTCCTTTTTTGAATGGGGAAGCTATTATTGAAGTTTCAAAGTGGGAAATTCTAATTTCTTTTAAAGGAGGAGGATGATTTGCTACCATTATTTTGTTTGTTGAAGTTTCCCAATTTTGACTAGATTTCTTGATCTCATTTATTAATAACAAAATTATTCTTAGACCATTTTATTATTTTTATAATATTTTAGACTTGAAAAACTACTTATAAAATCTATTTTGACCCTTTTACTAGTACTTTTATTATTAATGAAATCTATCATTATCTTATTATAGTTTTCTTCGCCAAATTCTTTTCTAAAGGTTCATGGTATTAGTTCCTCGTTTTCAGGAGGTAAATCCTAGAGTAACGAGGTCACATCAACTATTTTGCAAACACCAATTTTTGAGAGGAATTATTGATTACTCTTGTTTTGATTTTTCTTACCTAGGCTTTCCACTCTTGTACGGGACCATCCAACATCATATAAACCTTGCCCTAACACTCACCTCTCCCTGGACATCAACAAAGGGCTAAGAACTATGACTTTGAAGACTACTTACAACTTGTTACAGTTGTACTAAAGCATAATGTACTAACTCTAGGTATTGAAACCTTCACTATAGTAACCAATTACTCCTGCCATGGCGGACTATTATTTATGCAATAGTGACTTAGGGACCTATCTCCTCACCACCACTAGGCTTTAATACCAAATGGGGTGGAGCTTCTCTAAGAGCTCTGGATTGATCTTGAAAACATGTTGAAAATACATGTTTTTATGCAGTATAGTAATGTAGTGAGGGAGCAAAATAATAATGCAATTTAAAAGCATATAAAACATTATGAAAATAATGTTTATTACAAATAGGGAAATTAGTAGTGGAAAGCATAGAGATTTGAAAACTTACAAAATTTATTAATTCCTGAGCATTATGTACAAAGGATTTTGAAAGAAAAAAAAATTACAAGTACTGAGGAGGGAGAAAGGAAGTGTATACAAAGGCCAAAAGGATTTTGTGCTCAAGCTCTAATGTTTTTGGAAGGTAATTGATAAGTCTTGATTAAGGCTTGGTTAAGCCATTTCCAAGTCTTGAGAATTCTTTTACTTTTATAGACATGGATTAGTGCTTTTGGACATGAAATTTCTCTTGACTTTGATCCTAGTAGACTTGAAATTTTCTTCAAATTTTTTAAGCATCTTGAATATTGTTTGAGGGAACTGAATAGTATTTTTTGTCTTGAACCTTTTCTTTTCATCAAAAGCATCTTGAATTATTATATTGAGGGAATCTTGAATAGTTAATGAATAGTAACCAAGGTATCTCGAATGTTTTGTTGGAAAGTCATTTTAATAAATTAAATCATCTTCATCTTCACTATTTTTTGAAATCTTGTAAAATACCAACAATATCTCCTTAATTGTTGAATTGGCTTGTACTCATTTTTAACCAAATTATTTGACTCTTCGATGACTTCATAATTGAAAGGTATACGAGGGAGGTGAACTTCATACATTCCAATTTGTTGATGATCATCTACTCAATATTTGTAAGCTTATATATGTAGTTTCAAAAAATAAATCACAGGCCATTGTTTTTTCTTGAGCTTTTAGTAATTGTTCTTGAATAGGTTTTGAACAACACTATGGGACTTCATCATTTTGATATAGTTTTGGTTTATCATTATGATATAAGGATATTCAAATATGGTGTTGAGCTAGAATAAGTTTTCCTAATGAAGTCCATTCAGGAAACACACTTTGAATATTGAGTGATACAAATTTTTTATAAAAAGCACTTGATACATAGAATTCTAATTTTCTAGCAAAATCTTTGATTTTTGTTAGGTTTGAAATAATGACTTGACAAAGATATGCATAATCAAACAACATTCTTAGGGTTATGATCATAGATCTGTTTTGAAAAATGGTATGAATATTGTGAAACTATTGAAGATTTACAATGGGTATACTATATTTAAGCTAACAAGGATATAATGGCTATTGAAAAGGGATTGATATGCAATTGGGATCAATTTTTGGACATGGAACTAAGTCCTTTTCAGGTAGATAGTCACATTCTTAAGAGATTATCATTCCTAGAGGTGCTATTAGCAATTGAAGATAGAAAATTAAAAAGAAATTATTGAAAGTCTTGGGTTGACTTACAAGCCTTTTAATAATTGCATCTTTCAACTCTTGAGGAAAATTTTTGGGAAAATTGAATAAGATAAAGAAGATATAATTTTTAACGGATTTGAAAGGAATACCTGATTGATTGATCCTTTTAAATTTTAAGGGTCAATTAGAAATTTATTTTTTCTACTTTGAAATTTTGAAAGGTTAGATTGAATATTATCAAAATGATTTGAATAGGGTTTTCATGGAGTTTGAAAGGATGAAGATCCTTCTTGATTCATGATGGACCTTGTAAGAATTCTTTGGTAAGAAAATCTAAAAAGGAGTTTTGATCACCTTTAATGAATTCTATATTGAAATCAACGTAGGCTAAAATTGCTTGCCATCTTACAAATATTTGTTTCGAAACTATATTTTGAACATCCTTTCGCAAGACATATTTTGTTGCTTTATAATTAATTCATAATAAAAACCTTTAATTGATTAAATCATCTTGAAACTTTGTGATGTACTATAGATTATACTTCTTTTTTGATAGTAGAATATTTCTTTTGAGATTAGATCCAGCATCCTGAGTAATATCTAACTACTTGTTCTTTTGACTCTTTTGATTCCTGTTGTTTAAGAATTCCTCCATACCCTATCTTAGAAGCATCTGTTTCTACAATCATAAAATCTTGAGGATTGGGTATTCTTAAATATGGAAGTTGACAAATTATAGACTTAAATGTTTAGGCATCCCTTGATTCCATGTTGGTGGATCCTTTTTGAGTTTTCTAAAGAGTGGTTTACTAATATGGGTAATATTTGGAATAAAAGTTGCTAAGTAATTAAGGCATCCTAAAAACATTTGAAGTTTAGTTTTATCTTTGATTGCATTTGGAAATTTATTGTGAAATCATATTTTTCTACTTATTGGAGTTATAGTCCCTTGAAGCAAATAATGCAAAAATAAAAGTTTTGATCCATTACTCCTGAAAACTTGCTAGAGAACAAATACATATTTCTCCACAATTTTAGGAACATTCACTACTATCTTTAGGTCCTTCTTCTTCATCAGAATCTACTTGTTCTAGTTCTTTATTGACATAATCATCTTCTTCTTCTTGAGAAATCTTTGACTCCTTTATTGAATTTATTAATAAGTTTTGAAGTTGATTTTTTAATTCATCACTTATGTTTAAAGCATTTGTTTTTTCTTTCATTTGACAATTTCTACTACAATGACCAAATTGAGCACATTTATAACATACTATTTCTTATTGAGAAACTTTAATTCTTTTAGTTTTTTGAGTATTTCATGATGGACTTTGATTTAGTTGAGAAGAATTTTGAAGATAATTTTGTCTTGAAGGTTTTTTCAAAAACTGAGTTTTAATTAATCTATTTTGTCTTTTTCTTCTTCTTGATGGGGGACTTTTATTATTGGTTCATAACTATATTGTTAACAGTATGTTTCTAACTCTCATCACTTAACAATTTTTTTATCACTGTTTTCAAGTTTTTGAAGAGATAAAAGATTTGTGATAGTTGCTATGGATATTTCCACGTTATTGAATTGAATGCCATGATATGAAGTATTTGATTTGAATAATTATTTTGATGTTGAATATTTTTTTATTTATTTTAAACTTAAAATTTTCTTTACACTCAAGTTCTATTGGTCCTTTTTTGAATGGGGATACTATTATTGATGTTTCAAAGTGGGGAATATTAATTTTTCTAAAGGAGGATGATTTCCTACCATTATTTTGTTTGTTGAAGTTTCCCAATTTTGACTTGATTTCTTATCACATTTATAGAGTTTTTTTAGTGTGATAAATCATCCATTTAAATTATGTTCATTATTCATTGAAAGATTCTTTTGAAAATTATTGATGCATAAAAATAAATTCCCTTTTCTTTGATATTGTAAGCTTATACTAGTAGGCTTCTCTTTGAGGTTATCTTTTAAAGATTTTTTGCTGAAATTTTTTACAAAAGGATTTTTTGATTTGATTACACACACTATAGCCTTCAAACCATCTAAAGAAAGGCATGTGTAATTATAATTTTTCCATTGTTTGATAACATAAAATTTTATAATATTCAAAGAGTTCTTTTGAGATTGTTAAAAAATACCATTTTCTTTTTCTTTATTTTCTTTAGATAAAAACTCTTGATTGAAGAAGTTCTTATTTAGTACTAATTCTCTTTTGATAATTTCAATATGTTTTTTAACATAGGGTGGCATATCTAAATGGGTAGGGAAAGAGGGTTCTATTATTGATTCTTTTGTTGAGGCATATTTTACTGTATAATTTGCTTCGGCATACTTTTGTTATAATCTACACCCTAATAGTTTACTTAAGGTTGTTTTGAATCTAATCCTACATATTTCTGTGGATCTAAATCTAATGTTGAGGCAATTGATTTTGAGTCTACTGATCCTCTTGAAAAATATTTTTATTTTATGGGGGATTTAGATTTATGTTCTTTAAATCACATAGATAAGGTTCTAGCAAATTTAAGAGTTACATCTCCTGTGGATTCTTCTATTATTTAATGAAGTATTGGATTTTCTTCATATTTAGGAGATATTAGTCTTGGAATTTTCCATTCTTCTATAAAAAATATGATCATGTTTTAAAGGTTTTGGAGTAAGAATTGTTGAATTTTGGGTGTTTACTTTTATTGATAAAGTTTCACTTGCTTTTGATTTTCTTAAAGCTTTTATATTGGCATTTGTTGTCATAACCTTTTATGTCTACATGCCTAGTTCCTTCTTTCCAAATTCTTTCTTTTGTTATGATTTTTAAACCTAAAAAGTTTCTAATATCCTGGTTTTCTAAGGATACAATGTAATATGAAAACAATTAAAAAAATTAGTGCATTATGTAAATTTGACCATAAACAAGCTAACAAAGAGTTTTTAAAGGTAGTTGCTCTAGTATCTTAGAGTATTATTAATATTAAGGTGTTTATTCTTGCTCTGTATAGAGGTTTTATAGCTACTTAAATAAGGCCTTGTTGACGTCAGAATTTGGTTCGTATGGAGAGTCCCGGATTCTGGCCAACGTGGGGAGTTCAAGAACCCAATGATGCTTCCAAAGCATGAAAAGATAGAGGGAGAGGAAGAAGGAGGAGGTAAATCCTGGTAGTACTGGACCCTATGTCCACGATAGAGCTTTTATTAGTATTTGAGAAGGAATTTTTACAGAGTTTGGCATACAAGTTTTTTGGCCTCTCTCCCTCTTCTAACAATACATTCCTATTTATAGAGGAATGAAGGGTTACATGTAATAAATACAAGTTATGATTGTGTTACATCAAGAAATAAATAGAAAAGACAAACAGACTCTTGCAATTTGACTGCTGCAAGCTTCTGTCTGTGGGGTGGGCCCTTCTTGTCGACTGTGGACTTGCATTTATATGTGTTTGCCACTCGGTATTATTTTATCGTGCGAGGTGTCTGTCATCCTGAGCTGGGGGTCCTAGCTTGGGGTCACTGTGGAAATTCGTTGTAGTGAGCTCAGTGCTGCTGTAGTGGAGTTGCAGGCTAGAGCAGAATGGTCGACTGCTTGGCGAGCTGGTCTTGTGGCAACCTCACTGTGTCACTTTCTGGCGGTGAGTGAGGTGGAGCTTGCTGGGCATCCTTGGTGAGCTGAGTGACATAGTCTCTACTGGGCTTGAGTTTGTATAGTCTCTGCTGGGCTTGAGTTTGTCTCGTTCTCTTTAGGCTATTTTTGCCTATAACATAAGCCCCCCAACTCTTCGTTTGCTTTATGGATTGGGAGTTGTAGTTTTTCTGAGATATTGTTCATATCTCCAGTCAGAGTCCTTGCTTGACTGAATTGTTGTTTAAGATGTCTTTTCATTTTGCCTTAGGCCATGCTTTCTTCTGTTTGCCATTTTTGGCCATTAGCATGGTAATGCCACTTATTTTGGGCCGTTGGATAGCGATCAGTCAGATGTCTTCTAGACTCTTCAATGGGTTGAGTGGGTCTTTTTATACTTTGAAGGACTTCCTCTTTCACCTTAGAGAAGTTTGATAGAAGAGGCTGAAGAGCCCCTTGCATTTTCTGTGTCTTAGCTTCCGATGAAGCTCGTTGAGACATGGGTGGCCTATTACAGAGTATTAGGAGGCATGGATAGCCTATTGCACATGGCTTTGCTGCAGGATCTGTTTGGCAGGCTCCTAGGGAGTTTTGTGTTGGTCTTGGACTATCTTCCCCGGCTCCCTTCATGGAATCCAGCATGGCTGTTGGGATTCTTGGCATCCTCTTGAGCTGCGTTGGGTTTGGTCTAGTAGGAACCACCAACTGGGTATGGGAAGACCACATGAGCGAAATTGCTGGTCTTCCTACTGGTGGGAGTTTGCCTCCTGGTTTAGCCAGCTTATCACTTTCTAGCCAGAATGGTAGTATTAGGCTTGTAGGCTTCTTGCCTTTGTTTTTGTATTTCTTCTTCATCTGATGTAATTTTGCCTTTTTGAGGCCTTACAGTTGTGTGAGCTCTTCTGTGTAGCTTTCAAAAGCTATTTTGGATGCTTCATGCACCACTGTTTGTACATTTCTGATGATTAATGAAATGTTTCTTTGACCAATTGACTATGCTTTAGCTTTCTATCTTTTGTTTGGTTGCCTTTGGTAAGTGAGACTCAGGTCGCATGTGAGCTGTGACTGATGAGAAATTAAGTGTGCGAACCATGATTTCCTGGTTGTATGTTAGCCATGAATGTATGTGTTGCATGAGAGCTGTGATTAGTTCATTCTTGTGTCTCAGCTATGTGGCGAGCTGGTTGTCCATTATTCAGTTTGGAAACATTGTTGAGGTAGGCTCGCGGCCCATCTCACCTTCGGATACGAGGTAGGCTCTGGAGTTGTATTGCCCTCGGATAGGTTTTGTTTTTGTTTATGCTATCGCGAGGTTGGCTGTGGGCCATCTCACCCTCAGACGTGAGGCAGGCTCTCGAGTCATCTCACCCTCAGACTTGAGGTAGGCTCTAGGCCATCTCACCCTTAGATAGGTTTTGTTGTAATCGAGATGATGGCTTGTCACATAGCAAGGTCACACGTCTATACCACAGTGAGCTCGTTGCTCAGTGATCGGCAAATTTGTACTCTTGGCTACAGTTTATGGGATATGGGTTGCTTTGCATGTATCAATGGGGTAGGCCTTGCACCGTCTCACCCTCGGATGAATCCTTTCAATGATGGAGTGAAAACTTGCTATTCTGATAATGCTTTTTCGGCCAATCAGCAACTTGCATTGATTCAGCATGAAATAATTGATACAACTTATCGTCATTGATCATAAGTAAATGTTACAGGATTAGAATATGGTTCTAATGGAGGGATTAGGCTCTTGGGTAGCGATTCGCTGAGCCTGTTGAGAGTGCTACTCTAGCGGTCTTACCATGTAATCCTATAGTCAGCCTCTTCTAATAAGGTCTTTAATGGCATTTTTCAATGCCCGACACTCTGAGGTGGTGTGTCCAGCCTCATTGTGATAAGTACAGAATCTGCTTACATCTCTGGACCTGGTGGAGGCTGTCATTGGTCTAGGCCTTTCAAAGTCCTTGTTGTGCTTTTCTGCGGTAAAAATTTTGTCTTGTGTGTCTGACAAGATGTTGTAGCTTTCGAAGTAGCCTCCAGGTTGCTGGGGCTTTGCCTTCTTCGTGAGCTGAGGAGTGGGGTCATCATGGTTCTTGTTACCTTTCTTTTTGCTTATGATGGGACCGCTGGGGTCCACATTCTACTTAGGTTCCTCCATTCCAAAGGTTTCTTCCCACCTTATTTGTTTGGTAGCTCACCTATAGAATTCAGTGAGGTCTCGAGCCGAGGACTTGTAGAGGCTTCTGTATAGTTTCCCATCTTTGCGAAGTCCTATCGAGATGGCCATTAGGCGGCTTTCCTTTGAAGGATTCTCCACAAAGTTAGCTTCATGCATGAATTAGGCTATGTAATCTTTCAACGATTCATTCTTATGTTGGAAGATCATTGCGAGATGGCAAGGAGGCGCAAGCTGCCTCTTCAGGGCCCGGTACTGATCAATGAATTTTTTTTGGCATTCTTCCTAACTACTGACGCTGCGAGCTGAGATGTGTCTGAACCATGCCTGAGGTACTCCTCCTAATATGGTACACGGCATTTAACCAGAGGGTCATTTGTTTGAAGACCCATTTGGACATTAAATGCATCCAGATGGTCACTTAAGTTGATGTTCCTGTCATACAGCGGGATCGTAGGCACTTTGAGCTTCTGTGGGAGAGGCTGCATCTTGATCTCTATAGAAAATGGCGAACTTTCCTTGTGGCGAGGTTGGTTGCTTTGAGGTTGTGGGTAGTCTTCTAGCCTCTTGAGCCTTAGGAGGATTTCCTCCATGGTCTGGTTCTGCATTTCAGACTAAAGGGTGGAGCTTCTTGCTCGTCGCGAGCCCCCCAGTTGTTAGCTGTCATGATCTTCATGAGTTTCATTCTGAGCCTCTCTATGAAGCTGTTGGAGCTGTGTCATGATTTCTTCTTGTCTTTGTGTGCTCTGAGCTTGGGCCTGCGCTAATGCTTTGACAGTTTTAGCCAGCTCTCTGACTGTGCTTTCGAGCGCTGGTTGGGGTTGGCTGGGCATTTGAGCCTCTTAAGTTTCAGGGGCAGTAGTAGATTGCTGGTGAGCTCCTACAGTGGGTGTGCCTACTGGTTGGGGAGCTAGAGTGGTTGAACTCTAAGTGGTTCTTCCTCTTCCCATTGTTAAACTACAATGGAGACTTCAAAGAGCAGATGGATCCCCACAGATGGTACCAAAAGATGTTGATATTAAAATTTGGTTCGTACGGAGAGTCCCGAATTTCGGCCAATGGGGGAGTTCAAGAACCCAATGCTACTTATGAAGCGTGAAAAGATAGAGGGAGAGGAAGAAGGAGGAGGGTGGCACAGTATTTTTAATGTGGTTTGGCTAAATTCGGGCGATACCAGACCCTACGTCCACAACAGAGCTTTTATTAATATTTGAGAAGGAATTTTTACAGAGTTTAGCATACAATTTTTTTGGCCTCTCTCCCTCTTCTAACAATACATTCCTATTTATAGAGGAAGGAAGGGTTACATGTAATAAATACAAGCTACAGTTATGTTACATCAAAAAATAAATAGAAAAGATAGATAAACTCTTGCAATTTGGCTGCTGCAGGCTTCTATCTGTGGGGTGGGCCCTTCTTGTCGGTTGTGGACTTGCATTTGTATGTGTTTGCCACTCGATATTGTTTTACTGTGTGAGGTGTCTATCATCCTGAGCTAGGGGTCTTAGCTCGGGGTCACTATGGAAAGTCGCTGTAGCAAGCTTGGTGCTACTGTAGTGGAGTAGCGGGCTCGAGCAAAATGGTTGACTGCTTGGTGAGCTGGTCTTGTGGCAACCCCACTATGTCGCTTTCTAGCAGTGAGCGAGGTGGAGCTTGCTGGGCGTCCTTGGTGAGCTGAGTGACTTAGTCTGTGTTGGGCTTGAGTTTGTCTCACTCTCTTGAGACCGTTTTTGCCTATAACAGGCATATATACAAATACTTATAATGTTACTTATGATGTTTAACTACATTTGAAGAAAGTAAAGATATTGAATCATATGTTTTTTTCATGTTTAAGTTTTGCTCACAAGTAATGATGATAATGTTGAAAGAAATCGAAAGTATTTGATTTATACATTTTTTTTACTTGGAATTTTTGGGAGATTCCAATTTTTTTAGTTTTTATTTTACTTTTGAAATAATCAATTCCTTATCGTTGATAATATCTTTATTTATTTTATCATCTTGATTGGAATTGTCTTTAGAAATTGATGGTATTAGTTCCTTGTGTTTGGAAGAAAGTTTCCTAAGCAAATCACACAATGATGACCTAAGGACCTCTCTCCTCACCACCACCAGGCTCTAATACCAAGTGTGGTGAAGCTATTTAGGGAGTTTTGGATTAATCTTGAAAACATGTTGAAAATACATGTTTTTATGTAGAGTATATTGATGCAATGAGGAAGCATAATAATAATTCAATTTAAAATCATAGAAAACATTATGAAAATAATATTCATTGCAAATATGGAAATTAATAGAGGCAAGCACAAATAGTTGAAAACTTACAAAATTTATTGATTCCTGAGTATCACGTACTAATGAATTTGAAAGGAAAGAAACTTACAAGTATTGAGGTGGCAGAAAGAAAGGGTATACAAAGGCCACAGGGATTCTGTGCTTAAGCTCTAAAGCTTTTGGAAAGTAATTAAGAAGTCTTAGTTGAGCGGTGTTCAAGTCTTGAGAATTCTTCTACTTTTCTAGACATGGATCAGTGTTTTTGGACTTGAAATTTCTCTTGATTTTGATTCTAATGGACTTGAAATTTCCTTCAAATTTTTTGAAGCATCTTGAATAGTGTTTGAAGGGACTAAAAGTATATTGAATAGTATTTTCTATCTTAAACCTTTTCTTCCTACCGAAGGCATCTTGAATTATTGTACTGTGGGAATCTTGAATAGTCGATGAACAATAACCAATGTATTTTGAATGTTCTGTTGGAAATCTATTTTAATAAATTAAATCATCTTCATCTTCACTATTGTTTTGAAATCCTATAAAATACCAACAATATCTCCTCAATTGTTTAATTGACTCGTATTCATTTTTTATCAAATTGCCTGAATCTTTGGTGATTTGATAATTGAAAGGTATTTGGGGGAGGTGAGTTTTATACATTCCAATTTGTTGAAGATCATCTACTCCCAATATTCGTAAGCTTGAATGAGGAGTTTTAGAAAATAAATCATAGGCTATAACTTTTGCTTGAGCTTTAGTAATTGATCTTGAATAGGTTTTGAATAATACCATAGGACTTTATCATCTTGATATAGTTCTAGTTTATCTTTGTGATATAAGGACATTTGAATACGGTTTTGAGCTGGAATAAGTTTTCCTAATGAAGTCCATTTAAGAAATACACTTTGAATATTGAGTGCATGTAAATTTTTGAAAAAAAACACTTGATACATAAAATTCTAATTTTCTACCAAAATCTTTGATTTGTGTTGGGTTTGAAATGATGACTTGATGAAGATGCCCATAATCAAACAACATTCTTGGGGTTATGATCATAGATTTGTTTTGGTCAGTGGCATGAATATTGTGAAACTGTTGAAGATCCAAAGCTATAGTAGGTATACTATACTTAAGCTAAAAAGGACATAATGGTTGTTGAAGAGGGATTGATGTGCAATTAGGATCAATTTTTGGACATGGAACTAAGTCTTTTTTAGGTACATTGCCACATTTCCAAGAGATTATCATTCCTAAAGGTGCTTTATTAGTTATTGAAGACAAAAAATTAAAAAGAAATTGTTGAAAGTCTTGGGCAGACTTTGAGCCTTTTGATAAATTGCTTCTTTCAATTCTTTGAGAAGAAAACTTTGGGAAAATTTAATAAGTTAAAGGATACATAATTTTTAAGGATTTGAAAAGAATTTGTGATTAGTTGATTCTTTTAAATTTTGAGGGTTAATTAGAAATTTATTTTTTCTACTTTGAAAATTTGAAAGGTTAGATTGAATATATCAAAATGATTTGGATAGGGTTTCCACAAAGTTTGAGAGGATGAAGATCCTTCTTCATTCATGATGACCTCTATAAGAATTCTCTAGTAAAAAGAATTCAAAAGGGAAATTTGATATCAAAATGAAAGTAGGCTAAAATTGCTTGCCATCTTGCAAATATTTGTTTTGAAACTAAATTTTGAACATCATTTCGCAAGACATGTTTTGCAGCTTTACAATCAATTCTTAATATAAACCTTTTACTGATTAAATCATCTTGAAACTTTGTGAAGCATAATACTATAGATAATGCTTCTCTCTTTTTTTTTTATATAGTAGAATTTTTCCTTTTGAGATTCGACCCTACATCTTAAGTAATGTCTAACTACTTGTTCTTTTGACTCCTGTTGTTTAAGAATTCCTCCATACCCTATCTCAGAAGCATCTATTTCTATGATCATAAAAGCTTGAGGATTGAGTATTCTTAAACATGGAAGTTGACAAACTGTAGACTTGATTTTTCTAACTACCTTAATCATCTCTTGATTCCACTTGTGCCATAATCAAAATCATAGGTTCATGTATTTATTGATATATAAAAGGAGTTTTATGTATAATTAATTAATTATACATAAAATAAGTTTTATGTATGGATGATTGTGAGATAGCACATAATCAAGCATACACCCTAGAATGGATGTTTTTAGGGTTGACAC
>JANHAO010008827.1:0-18912 GCA_026873985.1 Saraca asoca | reverse complement strand
ATTTATCAAGTTATTTTATATTAAATTAACTTATTTTAGAATTCAATCAATTGAGTGTATATATTACATCATTAAAAATATTTTATTATCTATTTTATGGGATGTCATACTTGTTTGTTTATTTTTAAACAAACTTTTTCTAATTTTCTAATGAATTTATCTATATCTATGTGGATTAATATGGACATATTTGTATAAATTTTACAAATGTAATGTTTAAAGAAATATTGTTTAATATATTTTCGATATAACCAGGAAATATTTATAATTATATTAGTTAACATCTTAATGTTTAATAAAGATACTTTTATATATCTTCATATATTGCAATTTCTTACTGCAACTAGCCTAATAAATTAATTAGAAAATATATTAAAGATATTTATGCTATTATAATTATATTCAAGATTGAAATTTTTTAAGAAATTAAAACTTACTCATGCCTCGTACAAACTCACAACTAGTTAATATTTAGAGCAACAAAAGTAAAAATTGTCTTGATTGCCTAGTCAAAAGTGTACATAAGCATAAAAAAGGGCAAGTAGTCGGGTGGGACCATATTATTAAGATTTGGATACTCTCTTCTTTTTTCATTTTTTTACCGTGTATAGAGAAATAAATAAACACAAGATTTTTTATAAATCCCATTATATATAAAAAAGGATTTTGAATCCCACTTCACATAAAAATTATGTGTCAATCTCTTTCTAAAAATAACAAAAGAAGAAGAAAATCCAAATTCTAAAATTACGTGAAGTGTAAGAATCTGGACAATACAATGAACAATACAATTGATATATTTTAGGAATTTCTGAAAAGTTGTCTTTGGTTATTGTTTCTAAGGGTGTAAATGAGCTAAGTTGAGTTTCAACATTTAAGCTCATTACCTTAAGAAACGAGTGAGTTTGAGCTTGCTTGTTTAAAAAACGAGTCCAAAATTAATATAAAGTTTAGCTCGTTTAACTCGTTTATCTCAATTATTTTTTTAAAAAAATAAATAAACTTAATCAAATTACAAATAATCTTTATTTATAATTACAAAATGATTTATATATTCAATTCTTCACATCTTAAAATATATGAAATAGAATTAATAAATATCATTTGCAAATATGAAATAATTTTATTATATGAAATATTTTATATCTTATTTAAGTAATGGGATTTTTTTTATATATTAAAGCGATTTTGAAAGTTTATTTATATGTGTATGTGTATTCAAAATGATTTGTCATGATAAAATTTTACATTTTCATCTTAATTTATATTATGGGAATTGACGATTCTATTTTTCTATGTGATAATTGAGTATGAAAATGCTTTAGTGTATTTATGTATTTTTATAACAAACATTGCTTGCTCGAGCAAGGATTTCATATAATGTGATATGAAAATATTGTTATTTTGAAACTTATGCTACATGATATATTTAAAATGTTGACTTGAGATACTAGATCAACTAAAAAATTTATTGGTAACCCTCAAGTGCACTTGTGAATATATGAATAAGTCAGGATAGAGTGAATAAAGGGGAAATATAGGGATATATATGTATATATATATGTTTATGAGCATCCAGTAGACGTGTTGGATGGCTTATGATGATAATTATGTTTATATTGTGACAATTATCTCTTGAAATTTATTCTTTGGGAATCTAGTTGAATGTTTTACTATATTGAGATTTGATGAAATTTTAGAAAAGCTTATTGCTTTTCTCTCTTAGTTACATCTTGGTGAATATATTTTTCATAGTAGCATAATTTGATGTTTACCTTTATGTTATTGAATATTATATTTTCAATTACTTAACTTTTTTTGATGGATGAAGTCTCTTTAAATCTTATTATGAGATTTTGACGTTTCAGCAGGTAAGCATATTTTCACGATTATATATATACTTTCGAACATGATTTATAAATGAGGTTTTAATTTTTATGGGATTGTTTACTCACTAAGTTTCTATGAAACTCATCCATTTCTTCTCAATGTTTTTCAGAGTCCCATGATATACCTACTGTTCCTCCACTTTACACTGATACAGGATCTGCTCCTTGATCAAGTGGATTATTCTTGCAGAGTACAAAGATATATGAATAGTAAAAATCAATGGCAGTTGGTAGGATTATGTATGCATGTATGATGATTATGGAGTGCCCAGCATGATATAGATTGTGTTGCTTTAGGCTACTATTGTTTTGTATTATTGCATAAGATATGGTAGGCGTGTAGTCCTTTTGTTATTGTATAGGCTTTGTGTCTAAATATCCAAAAAATAGAAGAAACTCTACCAAATTTATGGTAGGACTTATGGTGAAATATATAATTTTTGCATGAATTTAACTTCAGTTTATAGTCTGTAAATTTACTAGAAGGAGTCTGCATATTTAGGCTTATATAGGAGGTTTCCTAACGGCCACCTACACCAGTCATGTTTCGCGGGTTGGGGTATGACAAAGTTGGTATCAGAGCATGGTCTAGGATTTAGGTGCATGATTAGGGGTGTCCAACTGCCATGATGGGATAGGCATACTGAGTTTCTGTTATTGTATCTTAGAACACAACACATAAATAAGGATATATTAATGCCCACACCATGATTATACTAAAAAACTCCGCATTTCTTAAATGTGATATTCTTATTTATGTACTTAAAACATATTTGAATCTTGCCTAAACAATTCTTTTGCTTGATAAAAGAGAGATGCGCACCCAAATGCTATAAATCCATAATCCTTGCTCCAAGTTGAAACAGGAAAACTTCCCAAGATGTCATTATAGTCCTCCTCTGCATCAATAGAATCTTTAATCGAGGTCTCGAAGCTGCCTATACACCTATTCTTTAAACCTATTGATCATGTGGAAGTCCTAGCTCAAGTCCATGAGGAACTTTAGTCATGTCTTCCACAAAAGCGGTTAAATCTCTTTTATTACAATTCCAAGACTTTAGGGGCCTTGGGGAATTTAAATTGATGCATAGAAGTCTGCACTCAGTTTGGTGGATAGCCAACACCATTCATGAGAACCAAGAGCTTATTGTTGACTTGCTGGAAACTTCTGATAAATGCGCAGAGGTGTATAGGTCAATAGATGTAGCATTTAATCCTCCCTTCAATATAGAGAGCTCTTAGGAGAGATTTTTTTTTTAATGGATGGGAACAACATTTCACAAAATGTTATTTTTACAAATGGAAATGAGAAGGTACTTTGTGATAGGTGTAAAATTTCTGATCTTTTTTTAGGACCATTCCATGCAATGCTAATGGAGTATTTCAGTGAATCACTTTCCAAGACTGAAAACAACATCTCTCCTTCAGATTCTTGTAGAGAAGATGCAGTTGAACTCATGGAATATGCTCTTGACGAGAGACTTGTAGTTCTTGCTGCAACTTGTTTACAAGTTCTTTTACTTGACTATTTGAATGATAATCGGGCGGTGGAGGTATTTATTCATGCTAATAGGGAGCAGCTGGCAGTCATGGCTAGCCTAAGTTTATTTTTACTTTACAGTTTGCTTAGTGAAATTTCTATAGACCTTAATATGGTTTCAGATAGAATAGTTCACTTCCTAGAATGTTTAGTTGAATTTTGTTGAAAGTGACAAGCAGAAATTGCTGGCTTTTCATTAATTGGGATGTGTAAGATTCTTAAGCAAAGAATATGATGCAACCCGTCACCTTTTTTGAGGTGACTGTAAATGCAGGCCATGTTTATTCTGTTGCAGGTTTAGCTAGACTGGATAATCTGAAAGATGAAAAGATTCTAGCACATAAGAAGCTCAGCTTAGTCATTTCATCTGTTACTCTACTTGGAGGTATGTATCAAGAAAGATCATTAAATTGTGAAGATGATAAGAGGCGGGAGGACCCTGAGAAAGTGACTGACCTGGATCCTACTCTTATATATATCCTTACATGTATAGGGTTGTTTCTTTAATGAAGATACAAAATGCTGAAGCTGCACTGGCAGAAATCAATCAGATTCATGCGTTCAAACTTTCATTAGAATGCTTGGAACTACGGTTTTTTGTCCATTTGGTTCTTAAGGACTATAAATCAATCCTTTGCAATGTTCAAGCAATTCTTACTCTTCATCCAGATTATAGAATGTTAGAGGGCCAATAGGAGATTACCTTCACAAGAAAAGGAAGTTGAGAACAGTTTCATATGTTGTTCAAGAAGTATCTGCAAGCAGAAACAATATTGTGGCAACCTTAGCTAATGAAATTGACATGACAAATGAAAACCTTAGCAAGTTGTAATACAAGTACAATGAGGAAACTATGCCCTTAAATAGGATGCTTGATGTTATAAGAAATATCAGGATACTCGCTACGTCGCGAAGTATGAGAAATGGAGAGCTATCGCCTTATCAACCAAAGATAAAGGACGAGCAAGCAAGACCGGAGGTAACGACCTTGGAAACACGACCCGTCACTTCCTTTCCTGTCCACCATAAGCAGACGACCACAGTCCAGTCAGTAACCTGAGACCCATCAGGAAGATTGACAGCTCAGGTCCCCAGCAATACACATCAGCTCCCTGGAAAACTGACAGTGATTTGCCCAGCATTAATTATCCGACGCCCAGCATTTAATGCTACAGACGGCAAGAGTGATCATTTTACCGATTAGGAGAATTACTCTTGTAACCCTCTCCCTCATTATAAATAGAGAGAAAGAGATCATTGTAAAAGGGGAGAATACTTCATGTATCCATAAATACTCACTAGAGAAAAAGAAAAAGGAATAGGTTGCACACTGCAAGAGCGAAACAGCCATTGTAATCTGTTATCCAATAATCAAAGAAAAAGAGTGGACGTAGGGGCTGATAAGCGGCTTTGGCCGAATCATGCTAAACCTTCGGTGTCATTCTCCTTTTCTGGCTTTTCTTCCCCAGAACTTTCTTTATTCTTCATAATCTATTTCTAAACATGCAGTCAGGGGTGTAGTATCCATGGAAACTGGTTAACCAGATTTTGGTGTCAACATTTTGGCGCTAGAAGAAGGGCTCCCACTGCATAAACCCACTACATTCTCCATCTTCAATCTCTGAAAAGATGAGTCAGACGTAATGGCAAGAAGGAAAACCATCAGAAATGCTGAAACTCCCACTAGCCAACCGAAAATCCATATGCGACCGGAGGACACAACTACCCCTGCGGTAGGCCCCAAAACCAGTGATGTACAGACTTGGCAACGACGCCAAGAAGCCCTTGACAAACGCCAGGAGGCTCTGGAGCATACCATGAAGGAACTGGCCGACATGGTCTGGACGTTGTCCCAAGCTCACACTCAAGGTGGACAGGGACGAAGGGAAGCAACCACCTCAGAGAATGAACATCGTCACCCAGAAACCCAGTATGATCAGCAAACCAGATGCGAACCCTAGTGAACCCATCGACTCCATTCCTCAAACTCGCAGTCGAGGTCTGGAGTCCGTCGACTCCAGGAAGATGTTGAAAATGAAAGAAGCGATGCTCAGCAAGACGAGTCGCACCAAAGTGGAGGATCAGAAGGAACCAACGACAACAGGGAAACAAGTCATAGTTCAACCGACTGCAAACATGGCCCGAACCATGGAACCTCGGGGCGATATCATCACCAAAAGTGGGAGCAGAAAAGCCAAAAAGCTCCTGGCCATCGATCGAAACCCCAAGATCAAAAGGTCGAAGAATTACTCTAGAGGATGGAACGAATGGAAAAGAATTCTGTCTCCCAAAAGAATCGTGAATCTCACGAAAAGAGAACCCCTCTCTCCCATCAAATCGAGATAGAACCTCTCCCCCGCAGGTTCGAGCTTTCGAACATTCCCTTGTACGATGGAAATAGTGATCCTCATAACCATTTGGACGCTTTCAACGTCTAGATGGGTCTACAAACTTTCAATCCACTAATAAAGTGTCGAGTCTTCCCAGCGACCCTCGGGAAAATACTGTTAACGTGGTTCAAAAGCCTCTTGGTTCGCAGTTTGGAAAGCTGGGAGGAATGTCAAGATAAATTTCTCGACCAATACAGGGCATTGAGAAGGCAGCTCGCCCTCTCTTGCCATCTAGCCACAGTTTTTCAAAGAAGGGACGAATCTCTCAAAGACTACATTGCGAGATTTTGTCAGGAAGCCAGAAATGTCGATAATTCGTCGGATGAAAGCATCCTTACTGTGATCTCCGCTGGACTCCGAAAAGAGGGAAAGCTATACGAAGACATATATAAATCCCCCATCAAAAGCCTAGCCGAGTTCTACGAGCGGGTCGCAAAGGAAATTCGTTGGGAGGAAACCTTCGGCCCAAGGAAGCCGAAAAAGAAAGATGATAATGACACCCCCAGGGGAAGGAAAAGGAGTGAAAACGAGAATGACAAAAGAGGCTGAGAGGCTGATCCAAGAGGACGAGTTACAAAGAAAGTCTGAGTCGAGTCTTATCAATCTCAGCATCGCCATGAAACCTACACCGCCTTGACAGACACCTCCGACAAAATTTACGCTACCAAAAAGGGAACGAAGACTTCAGACGACCCAGGCCTATCAGAACTCCCATTGACAAAAGAAATCGGAATAGGTTTTGTGCTTATCACAGTGAGGTCGGGCATTGTACATCCAATTGTTGGGCGCTAAAAGATGCCATTGAATATTTGATCAGAAGGGGTCGTTTAGAGGAATATGTGGCAGGGACTCCGAGACGGAGTTCCCCACATCCTCGACATCATACGTCGCGCCATAACCAGACCCCAGTTGGCGAAGGGGCGCCATCTGTGAGAACAATATTAACCATTCATGGAGGGCCACACGTAGGTGGTACGTCGAGCCGGTCACGCCATTATTATGTTCGACAGGTGAGTCTTGTTTCCCTCGCCAATCACATGTGAAATGACAGGCCTGCCAAAAAGGTGAAAGCTACCACGAGGGATGTCACCTTCACTAAAGAAGACACGATAGGAATACACTACCCATATAATGATGCCATTGTCATACGAGCAAAAATAGCTAATACGGAGGTAAAGAGAATAATGATAGATACTGGCAGCTCCATTAACGTAATGTACAAAGGGTGCTTCGATCAAATAGGCATGGCAACAGGACAGACAGATCTGTCACCAGACCCTCTTTATGGATTCACCGGGGATGGGATACTCCCAATAGAGCGAATCAAACTCCCGCTCACTGTGGGAAGCCTGGACCGTCAAGCCATAATTATGACTGATTTCCTGATCATTGACGGTCCTTCGACATACAATGTGGTACTAGAACGACCCACCATGAATGAGCTCGATATGATAGTGTCAACCAAGACACTCATTGTAAAGTTCCCTACCCTAGGAGGAACAGGGTGCATCCGAGGAGAACAGCAACTGGCCTACCATTGTTACGATGAAGCGGTCAAGCTCGGAGTACAAAAAAGAAAGGTGGACGTGGTTTGCGGAGGATATTCCCGTCCGATGAGCGAAGAAGAAATCACTCACGACCTCGACCCCCGAGAGATGGATGCAGGGCAAACCACCGGACTAACTGAAGACTTGGAAGAAGTTCAGATAAGTGAAAAAGACAAAGAAAGGTGCTTGAAGATAGAAAAATGACTACCACCCTATATAAAAGCGCAATTGATGGACTTTCTTAGGGCAAATGCAGATGTCTTTGCTTGGAACCATGAGGATATGGAAGGTATTGACCCAAAGATAATATGCCACTCATTGAACATCGACACTCTGGCCAAACCCGTCTGCCAAAAAAGGAGGGCAATGACCACCAAACGTTATGCGGCACTCAAAGAAGAGGTGGACAGGCTTCTAGCCAACGGATTCATTAGGGAGGTTCGATATCCCACTTGGGTGGCTAATCCAGTCCTCGTGAAGAAAAAGAACGGGAAATGGAGAACGTGCATCGACTTTATCGATCTAAATCGAGCTTGCCCAAATGACAGTTTTCCCCTACCAAGGATCGACCAGCTTGTCGACGTGACCACTGGGCATGAACTCCTAAGCTTCATGGATGCCTACTCAGGATATAATCAGATCCCGATGGATGCGCGGGATGAAGAACACACCTTATTTGTCACCGATCGAGGATTGTATTGCTATAAGGTGATGCCCTTTGGACTTAAAAATACGGGGGTGACATACCAGCGACTAGTGAACAAGATGTTCCAAGGGCAGATCGGTAAGACAATGGAGGTTTATGTCAACAACATGCTCATTAAATCTAAGCAGCTCAACAATCACACCCATGACTTGAATGAAATGTTTCAAATCTTGAGAAGATATCGGATGAAGCTAAACCCTCTCAAATGCGCTTTTGGCGTGGCCTCGGGGAAATTCCTTGGATTTATGGTTAATAATCGAGGAATCGAGGCCAACCTGGAAAAGATCGAAGCCCTTCTCGACATTCGTTCCCCCACGGGCCCCAAAAATGTCCAGAGCCTAAACGGCTAAGTCGCTGCCCTAAGCCAATTTATCTCAAAAGCCTCCGATAAATGCATCCCTTTTTTTGACATCCTTAAAAAGGCCAGAAGGTTTGAATGGACCACGGAGTGCAAAGATGCGCTAAAGAAACTTAAAGATTACCTAGGCCAGGCGCCTCTCCTTTCCAAGCCAAAAAAACGGAGAAAAACTGATTATCTATCTGGGGGTATCACAATGCACCCTAAGTGTAGCATTAACACGAGAAGAAGGGGGGATTCAGCTCCCCATATACTACATAAGTAAGAGACTGATAGATGCAGAAACGAGATATTCCCCCATGGAGAAACTTACATATTGCCTAGTCGTAGCCTCGAGGAAATTACGACCATATTTTCAGGCTCATAGCATTAGAGTCCTTACACAATATCCCTTGAGGCAAATTTTGTAGAAGACTGATGCCTCTGGATGACTTCTTAAATGGGCAATAGAGCTAGCCCAGTTCGATATCGAATACAAGCCCAGGACGGCCATCAAAGGGCAGGCGCTGGTAGACTTTATCGCCGAATTCACAGGACCATAAGGGGAAAAAGTAGAAGTCTATGAGGCCCCCTATTGGGAATTATTCATTGATGGGTCATCCAACAATAAAAGGTCGGGTGCGGGGATACTCCTCGTTAGTCTAGAAGGACATGAAATCTTCAGCATCTTGAGGTTTGAATTCCAGGCCACAAACAATGAAGCTGAATACGAGGCCCTACTGGCAGGACTACGTTTGGCTAAGGTGGTGCAAGCAGAGAAACTAAAGATATACAGTGATTCACAGCTCGTCGTCGGCTAAACGAAGGGCGAGTACCAAACTCGCAAGCCCAGGATGGCGCAGTATCTTCAGAAGGTTCAAAAAACACTGGCATCCTTCCAGCAGGCCTAGATCACCCAGATCCCACGAACTCAGAACACACATGCCGATGCCTTAACTCGATTATCCATAATGAATGAGCCGGATCCCATGGAATCAATTCCTGTTGAGCACCTTTTATCCCCAAGTATCGAATAGCAGAAAGAGATCGAAGTGATCATCGACAGGTCTAACTCTTGGATGAGCCCCATCGTTAACTTTCTGAAAAATGAGATTTTGTTAGAGGATAAAGTTGAAGCACGACGCCTACGGGCATGGGCAATAAGATATTGTATTTGTGACGACATCCTTTACAAAAAAGGATTTTCAACTCCCCTCCTGAGGTGCGTCGACAGAGAAGATGGCAGTACTGTACTAAAAGAAATTCATGTAGGGCATTACGGGAACCATGTTGGGGGGCTTTATTGGCTAAAAAGCCCTGCGACAGGGGTTCTATTGGTCAACCATGAAGCAAGACGCAATGAATCTTGTTAAGAAATGCGACGAGATTCATAACAGTACCTCAGGTTCCCCCAGCTTATTTAAAGCAGATGGTAAGCCCATGGTCGTTCGCTATTTAGGGAATCGACTTGATCGGGCCACTACCAAAGGCACGAGGAAACTGCAAATGCACCATCGTGGCTGTAGATTATTTTACAAAATGGGCTGAGGCAAAAGAACTAGCTGATATCTCATTTTCCAAGGTCCTAAGCTTCATCTGGAATAACATTATTTGCAGATATGGAGTCCCTCAATAGATCGTTATCGATAATGGAACCCAGTTCACAAGTGAACGATTTGTTGAGTTTTGCAGTGATTTTGGAATTGTCAAGAGTTTCATGTCCGTGGATCATCCACAGAATAACGGGTAGGTAGAGGCCGTCAACAAAATCATCAAGAAAATTTTGAAAACCAAACTAGAAGCAAGAAAAGGAGCATGAGCCGACGAACTGCAAACAGTGTTATGGGCATACCGAATAACTCCCTGCAGTTCAACAGGGGAAACCCCTTTCTCGATGGTCTAGGGTGTGAGGCAATGATCCCCGCAGAATTTGAAATCGCAACACAATAAAGAATTACCTTCGAACTAGGGGAAAACAACAACCTACACGCCGCAAGTCTAGACCTCGTAGAAGAAGCAAGAGATAAAGCTAGCATCAGAATCGTCACACGTCAGCAGCGCATTACGTGATATTACAACCAACGAGTGTGATCCCGAAAGTTTAATCTAGGCGATCTCGTTCTACGACTCGTCCTCCCAGGAGTGCGCAAACCCAGCGAAGGAACTCTAGGGCCAAATTGGGAAGGCCCATACTCGATAAGGAGAGTCGTGGGCAGTGGCGCCTATCACTTAGCTGATAATAACGAAGAAGAACTTCCCCGTGCCTGGAACACTAAGCATCTACGTCGATATTACCAATAGGAGTTGAAATTTTTTTGTATAAAGTATTGAGAACTCACCACGCAATGTAATTTCAAAAGGAATAATAAAATCTAATGAGTTGCAAAGAAACGATGAGATCACAAAAATAAGAACCATACGGATGAATTGCCATAATATCATAAAGTCATCAGTTACAGACCAAAAAAAAAAAACTACGGGGCAAGGTCCCCGGAGGCGTCAGTAGAAAGCTTATCAGGGACCTCAAAAGGTAAAGGGGCAAACTTTCCTGATGGAACTTCCGCTTCCAAACCCCACTCCTCGTCCGGAGAATTGACTTCAAGGGCTTCCCTCTTGAAAGATTCAATGTCTTCTACAGCCTGTGTCCTAAAGAATGAAATATCCATCTCCGGGTGTTTCTCCCATAAGGTGAAAAGGAAGTCCTTGCAAGTCTGTTGTCTGGACTCCCTAGTGGCGACGGCCACCCACGAAGACATTTCAGCTTTTACGAGATGAAGCTCTTTCCTCACCTCGTCCAACTCCTTTTTGGCAGCTTCAACCCTGCCACGTGCAATATCCGCTCACTGTATCGCTTCCTCGGAAGTTTCGTTGGCCATTTGAAGGCACTTACTCACATCCTCTAGCTCTATTTTAACCTTATTCAAATCTATAGAAACATGCCCGGACGTCTCCTTAGCAACCTCGCAATACTGCATCTCGTCCACGAGCTTGGCTTCCATCTTTCTGACCCTCTCACACAGCTCTTGGTTCTCCCAACAAAAGCCGCAAGGTCATCTGCAAGCAAGGATTCCTTATCCTCCTGAGCATGGGCTAACTCCTTGATTTTGAGGAGCGTCAAGACATTCTACAAAATAAAAGGAAAAGATCAGGCGAAAATATTAGTTGTGAACTGTAAAATAATCAAGGTAAGAGTAGTAGAATGAACCTTACCACAAGGCCATAACGAGCAGCATAACCCACGAGCCTCCCGATAGTACAATCTTTGGCCTCTAGCACCCTGATCCTTTGCTTTGGCCCAAGGATTCTACTCATGTTCCGAACCAGAGTCAAAGCATACTCCTCGGTCAGAGATCCAACCTCTGTCAGGTGAGGAATAGGTCCACCTTTATCACTTTGGGACGATGCTTTCTTTCGGCCTTTCCTGACCTTTCTCCTCTTAAGAGCAGCACCAGACGGGATAGGATTCTCGGTAACATCCGCTACTTCAGGACGAGGTGGCGATAATGTCCCACGAGGAATGACCATTGGAGATGATGAAAGAACGGCAATCTCAGGGTCTGTATCAACAGGGACAGGAGCTTCATCCGTAGGAGGAGGAGTAGAATCCGCCACAGGGGCTGGAAGACGTCGCTTTGCACCATGAGACGAGGCAGATTTCAAGATGAGGTCCATGATGGTATCGTAATCGTCAAAGTTGCCAGGTCAGGTCTCAGATACTAGTCGAATTCTGATTTCCTCTGTAACTCTGATGTCCGAAGGGGGTGCGAGTCCGTACAGATAGAGTCAAGATTCGTTAAATTGAAAGTCATTCTTGAAACCGCACGCCAACTTGAGGCTATCTAGAACCCCAAGCTCTCTAGCTCCCAAGGAAGGAGTCTTGCCAGTCCCGACTGCCAAAAAGAGAGAAGAAGAACGTCAGATAAATAGACAGGAAAATGTATTGCTTTTGCTACCAGCTAAACATACCCAGAGAAAGAACGAAGTCAAAATTCTTGAGATATCTTAACGAAGGGCAGGACGCATAGAACCAAAAAAATTTATAGGGACCAACATTGGATTTGCCTATCGCTGACCCCTTTGGCAGGATATCCTTATACGACGTCCTTCTAACTGTAAGATAATACAACCCAGCCGACGCATTCGCGCATCTGAGATCATAAAGATAGCATAGGGTCTTGGGGGATGACAGCGGTAGACGATTACCCAGATGAATTAGAGCGAGCGAAATTAGCGATGCATATGAATTAGGGGTAAGTTGGAATGGGCATAATTTTATTCTGTTAAAAAAATCAACGATAAATGGAGGAATCAGGAACCTAAAGCTGGCCGTGAAATGTGGCAAACTCATGGCAACAAAACCTTTGGGAGGATGCGCAACATGATTATCTGCCGCAGGAACCATGGCACTACATCCTCTAGGCACTCGATAGGAATGAATAGTGAGCTGAATGTCCCGTCGTCGCATTGTAGATGCGTGAAACTGAAAAATGCGACGATCACGAGATTCTCCCATTGCGGCACCCAAACCCTTTGAAGGCCCTTGACGAGCCATGAATGACGAGACCTCACCCCTTCCACTAATTACCACGTCTTCGATGGATCATGCCCTCATCGCCTCTACAATTGCCTCCATCTCCTCACCTTCATCCCCCATTGAGCAACGGTGTTGCACATGACTTGCTTCCATCTACAAAGGAAGAAAGCTAGTTAGGCCGCTGTGAGCAAGCCACACCAAAACTAAAAAGTCAAAGACCCTCGCGGATCACAGGCCATGCGCAATCAGAACCACCTCAGTAAATACCCAGAACTGCACTAGAAGAAGGGAAGAGAAGGAGAAGAGGATGGTCCAAAACCTAATAATCAGGATAGGAAATACCAGACAATCCCCGGGAATGATTAACAAACCAAAACTTCTTTGACTAAGCAAGACAGGATCCTAAAAAGAAACAAGCTAATAATACGCACCCATCTGACTAAGAAGAGGAAAAATCCATTACAACTGGAAAAACAAGAAAAATAGACGAAGACTTAGCGTGATTCCTCTGAGAACAAAAAGCCCGGTTCAAATGTATTCACAGCTTTGATAGGAAAACCCTGGAACTGGAGAAGAAGACGAAAAAGCAGTCGAAGAACTAAGTAGAACAAATCGGGAATGAAAAAAGGGAAAATTTTCAAATAAGATATGAAAGGGTTCTCCCAGTATAAAAAGGGGAAACAGCCTAACCGTCGGATCAAAGAATGGATAGTTACCCATAATTGAATGGCTGGGGGAATGCGAAACTTAATAAATGAGGATTCAGAAAATCATACAGAAAATTCGGAAGCCATTACCCGTCGTCATAGAAAAATGAAAAGCCACGCGTGCGGAACAGATAAACGAATCAAGCAGCTCAAAATGGCAATCACGATAATGACGATTACGTCCAAGTAATGTGCCAGCCACACAAAATTCTTGCGCATGTCAAGGGCACGATGACGACACGGCATCCAAGTAATACACGAAAATGCATAGAATTCTTGCGTGAAGCTGCGTCCAAGTAATGTGCTAGCCCCGCACAGAATTCTTGTGCAGAACAACGATTGCGTCTAAGTAATGTGCCAGCCGCACAGAATTCTTGCGCATGTCAAGGGCATGATGAAGACACCGCATCCAAGTAATACGTGAAAATGCGTAGAATTCTTGCGTGAAGTTACGTCCAAGTAATGTGCTGGCCCCACACAGAATTCTTGCACAGAACGACGATTGCATCTAAGTAATGTGCCAGCCGCACAGAATTCTTGTGCACGTTAAGGGCATGATGATGACACCACGTCCATGTAATACATGAAAATAAGTAGAATTCTTAAGCGAAGCTGCGTCTAAGTAATGTGCTAGCCCCGCACAGAATTCTTGCGCAGAACGATGATTGCGTCCAAGTAATGTGCCAGTCGCATAGAATTCTTGTGCACGTCAAGGGCACAATGATGACACTGCGTCCAAGTAATAAGTGAAAATGCATAGAATTCTTGCGTGAAGCTACGTCCAAGCAATGTGCTAGTCCCGCATAGAATTCTTGCACAGAACGATGATTGTGTCCAAGTAATGTGCTAGCCCCGCACAAAATTCTTGCACAGAACGACGATTGCGTCCAAGTAATGTGCCAGCCGTACAGAATTCTTACGCACGTCAAGAGCACGATGATGACAACGCGTCCAAGTAATACATGAAAATGCATAGAATTCTTGCACGAAGCTGTGTCTAAGTAATGTGCTGGCCCTACAAAGAATTCTTGCACAAAATGACGATTGCGTCCAAGTAATGTGCCAGTCGTATAGAATTCTTGAGCACATCAAGGGCACGATGATGACACCGCATCCAAGTAATACGCGAAAATGCGTAGAATTTTTGCGCAAAGCTGTGTCCAAGTAATGTGCTAGCCCCGCACAGAATTCTTGTGCAGAATGACAATTACGTCCAAGTAATGTGCCAGCCGCACAGAATTCTTGTGCACGTCAAGGGCACGATGACAACACCCCATCCAAGTAATACATGAAAATGCGTAGAATTCTTGCGCGAAGCTGTGTCCAAGCAATGTGCTAGTCCCGCATAGAATTCTTACGTAGAATGACGATTGCATCCAAGTAATGTGCCAGCCGTACAGAATTCTTGAGCACGTCAAGGGCATGATGACGACAACGCATCCAAGTAATACATGAAAATGCGTAGAATTCTTGGACAAAGCTGAGTCCAAGTAATGTGCTAGCCCCGCACAAAATTCTTGTGCAGAACAACGATTGCATTCAAGTAATGTGCCAACTGCACAAAATTCTTGCACAGATCGAGGGCCTGATGAACAGCCCCACTTCCAAACAAAGTTCCTACTGGACAAAAAGATCCTCACTAATGTTGGTCACCGTCAGGGATTTCAATGGGCTAACCCTCTTAGCCAGATCAATTGCCGGGCACAAGAGTCAAAATGTAACTCTCATCACGTAAAGCGAAATGAGAGTTAGGGGGCTTATGTTATAAGAAATATCAGGATATAAGGGCTCGAGCAGGATAGCGTCCAAAAAAGCAAAAGCAATCAGGCAAAATAGGGATCCACAAAAAACCCAGCTCTGCTGGAAGGGCGTCGTGATCGCCGATCCAAGGGACTCGCTATGCCGTGAAGTTTGAGAAATGGAGAGTTATCGCCTTATCAACCAAAGATAAAGGACGAGCAAGTGAGATCGGAGGTAACGACCCTGGAAACATGACCTGTCACTTCTTTTCCTCTCCACCATAAGCAGACGACCACAGTCTAGTCAACAACCTGAGACCCATAAGGAAGATTGATAGCTCAGGTCCCCAGCAATACACATCAGCTCCCTAAAAAATCGACAGTGATTTGCCTAACATTAATTATCTGACGCCCAACATTTAATGCTACAGACGGCAAGAGTGATCATTTTTTCGATTAGGAGAATTACTCTTGTAACCCTCTCCCTCATTATAAATAGGGAGAAAGAGATCATTGTAAAAGGAGAGAATACTTTATGTATCCATAAATACTCACTAGAGAAAAAGAAAAGGAATAGGTTGCACACTGTAAGAGCGAAACAGCCATTGTAATCTGTTATCTAATAATCAAAGAAAAAGAGTGGACGTAGGGGCCGATAAGTGGCTTTGGCTGAACCACGCTAAACCTTCGGTGTCATTCACCCTTTCTGGTTTTTCTTCCCCAGAACTTTCTTTGTTCTTCATAGTCTATTTCTAAACATGCATTCAGGGGTGTAGTATCCACGGAAACTAGTTGACCAGATTTTGGTGTCAACACTTGAGGAGAAAAATAAGCTTTACAAAGATTTTCTTGGTGAATCAAGGAGAATGCAGATTATTGCATGTAAGTAAGGAAGGCTCTTCAGAGCCTGCTAATTCATGTTGCCCATTCGATACTTTGGAGTGAGCAAGAAGGTGGTCCTATTCACATGGATCACATGTCTGTCTTTGACCAGAGAGTTCTATTAGGAGGATTGCCTAGCAAGTAGTCTTACAGTGATTAAAAGCAAAGTTTCTCGGGCACCACAAACAGGTTCAGTTACTGCACTAGAGTTGTCTAGTGTTTAACCATCATCTTCTCTAGGTTCTATACATCTAATGACTCTGTGGGTTGGTCAGAGGCCACCGAGAGTAAATATGGTTTCTCATGTCTCACGCAATCTTGATGATCAGGTTCCATCTGAAGGATGTTCAAGTTCTAAATTTAGCAGCAGATCTTATTCTGTTGGGTTCAGTGGATCTCAACTGGCAAGTGGTACAGACAACAATAACTAGAAATGTAAAAGGCCACCCGATGATATTTCATCTCCTTTTTGGGTTATTTGAAAATGAAGAATATGGAGATGAGGAGAGCAAAACAAAAGAGAAAGGAATTAATAGCTGTGATTTTGCTTCGGCTTTAGAAAAGGCCGTGGCTTCCAAATTACAAGTGAAGAAGGTGAAAGTGAAGAATCATACCACCACAATGAAGCAAAGAATATATCTCGACAGTGTGCTAGTGATGATTCTCATTATGGTTCATGTAATCAGATTGATTATGAACCCCAAATATTGGGATAAATTAAAATCGATTCTAAAGTCAAGTCAAATATGGATCTTCTAATTCAGAAAAATTATACTTTGAAGGGACTATCTTGTGATAAGAGTGCTGCATCTATTGCATTTAGGTGCCCTAACTCGTTCAGTTCTTTACAAAGTACCAGAGTCTGGCAAGGAGAAGAAGAATTTTCCTTTCTAAAATCATACATATCGGTGGTATATATTCAAATGATCCTGATCAACTACAATCCGCTGAATTAAGTCTTCCTGGCTTTCCTTCTTCAGATGGTCAATATCAGCTGATGTGTCTAGATAACAGGCTTTTGCTTAAGTTGCGAATTATTGGCTTATATTCAAAAATATTGCCTGATTTAGTTAAGGAAGACAAAGTTATAAATCAAGATATCATAGAGCTTGAGAAAGGGCTATACCAAGAGGTTAGAAGGAAGGAGTAGAACTTGGTCAAAATTGATCGAGCTATTAAAAAAGGAAGAGACAGAGAGGCGAAAAATTAAGCAAGTTATGTTTGACTAACTTTTTGAGATGGCATATAGGAAGAGATTGGCATCCCATGGAGGTGCAATCCAAAAAATGTTAGAAAAAGTTGCTCTGGCTTTTATTAAGCTCACCCATGTGATAATGATACAAGATCTACTAACCTTACTGTCTCTAGAATAGCCAGTAATACATGCAATAAAGCTTCCCATCAAGTGGAACCCAAAACAATCTGGTGCAGTCTCTAGTGTTATTGAGAAGTATGATTCCCAAAGTGATATTGTAGATAGAGAATAGTCTTTAGTGAAGTAGACTGAGATGAAGATTAAATTTTCAGCTTTTACAAATAGACTATATTTATTATCAGGGATTCAATATACTAAGAAACTTAGTTCATGATGGTCCACCAATGTGAAGTTATCCAAATAAATTTAAAAGTTTCAAAGAGGTTGTTCATAAATGTCAAGAAACCTCAATACCTAGGGAGTAGTGTTTCATAGTGATAATTGACCGACAAGTTAAAAGGTTTTGTTTTAGAGAATATCGTCCTGTGAATGTCTTGTGGAAAGCCATGGAAAAAAGAGATGGCCTGGGAACCTGAGCCTCTCATGAAGGATAAATACCCCTATTTATTCAAATGACTTATTGGCATAAACCTTTACTTCCTATGATTTTGGATCTTTATTTTCAATAAATGATCTAATACTTCGCTTCATCTTGTATAACTAAGCTTCTAGAATTTAAGGACAAATTCTTTGTTGGAGGGAAGAGTTTGTAATATCTTGAAAAATAAAATAAGAAAATAAAAATAAAATATATTTTCTTATGGACTAAAGTGAAGATTTTAAAATTTTGGTGGGATCATAATGCGATTTTCCCTTTTTATGAGGGCTTTATTGAAGTCAGTGACAAAGTTGATGGGGTTGGATCATAAATTTCATCATTTTTCCTTATGATATAATATTTCCTTAGTTGCCCTCTACCTTCACGTGTTTAGTCTCTTTCCCCCAAAGCTTTTCCTTGATTCTTGCATCTGTTCTTCTCTCTGTTTGATCCCAGGCCTCTTGACCGGCTGCCGAGACTAGTTAAATTAGTAAATTTGTAAATCGGATTACCCTACTCTACTTGTAGTATAAGGCAGCCCGGGTCGAGCCCTTAGATCTTCTAATATTAACAATCAAATTAAGAGATAAATAAAATGGGGGGTTGGTTTGCAGCAGCTTAAAATGACAAGAAACAATAAGGCAGAAACTATAACAGAATGCAAGTGATAACCAGTCCAAAAGAGCCACTGAACTTGAGATTAATCCATCATTGATCACTAAGTGCTCATTTAGTTATTGATCATATTCTTGGCCTTAAATCATAGGATGATTAATGAATCATTTACTAGTTAAGCACATAGCATTTGGTTTCAGCCAAGTGAACAACTCATCAAAAGCTTGATTAAT
>JANHAO010008826.1:0-18920 GCA_026873985.1 Saraca asoca | reverse complement strand
ATCAAAGAGAGTGTTAGTTTGTAGAAATAAGAAATGCAGTTTTATCATAAACACAAATTGTTTTTCAATAACAAAATAAATTATTTTTCAACATCAAAACAATTTTAGAGTGAGGATTTTCTTTAAACTAAACAATCTCACCTTTAAGGTTAACAGTATTGATAGTAGGACTAAAACTTGCAAAAGAAATGGGTGCCCAAGTACTAAGTGTAATTAGCAACTCTCAACTAGTAGTTGCCCAAGTCAAAGGAGAGTATGAAGTTAAGAAACTAGTATTGGCTAAGTATGTCCAGATAATAAGAAATTATCTTGAAAAGTTCAAGTACAATTTAGCAAGAATCCCTTGATCTAAAAATGATGGAGCAAACACACTTGCTAAACTGGCAAGAGCCAAGACAATGATGAATAACTAAATAGTAATACAAGAGACCCTCCAAGCCCCTATACTAAAGAGGTTATGTGTGTGTAGCAACACTAATCTTGGATGACGCTGATCATTTCCTTCTTAAAAGATGGACACCTTTTAGATGACAAAAGAAACCAAGAAATTCTAACAATGGTCACTACACTTTTTTCTAGAAAATGGATAGTTGTATAAAAAGAGCTTTACTTTACCATCACTTAAGTGCCTTTGATTAGATAAAGTTGAACATGTCCTAAAAGAAATACATGAAGGAATCTACAAAAGCCATCTGCTAGGAACAACAATGGCACTAAAAGCAATATGGTCAGGATACTATTGGCTTTGAATTAGAAAAGAAGCAATTGAGTGAGCACAAAGGTTTGATTTGTTAGGACCTGTCCCCATTATTCCCAGGCAGTTGAAGTATGATGTAGTAGTGGTCGACTATTTCACCAAGTGAGTGGAAGCAGAATCCTTTGCAACCATAACCTCAAATAACATATAAAAATTTATATGTAAATTCATTATTTGTAGGTAAAAATCTATTATCACCATTCTATGCAACAAACATAGTAGGCTAACAAAGTTTTGTGGGTATGGTCTCCTTGTGACGATCATATCTAATAATGGAAAACAATTTGCCAATGACAATTTTAGAAGCTTCTGCCAAAAGCAAAATTGATCATTATGAATTAATAACCATTAAATGAACATCTGACTCATTTTTTATGATGAAGGTTGGAGATGAAACAAAAGTTTACATCTTTCAAACATCCTCTTGCCAATGGCAAGGTAGAAGTAGCAAAAAAAATCATTCTTGACGGATTGAAAAAGAGGCTTGATGAAACAAAAGGAAGATAAATAGAAGAACTTCCCAATGTTTTGTGGTCCTACAAAACACACCCCATATTGCGTCAAAAAAGGAACTCCTTTTATACTCACCCAGAGGTGCGAGGTGATGCTCCTGGTTGAATTGGGACAACACACCATTTAGAGAGAGTATTATGAGGAGGAGTTGAATGAAGGAAGAAGAATAGAGGAACTTGATTGCTATTCAAAATTACAAAGATAGCTCAGCTTCACAACCAAAAAGTACTGAAAGAAAGAAAGCTGGTAGTATCCTAAGAGGACCTATTCTAGGTGAAAGAAAAGCTACTAAATGGAGCATACTAACTAGAGATAATCGATGGAAAGGTAGTACCACACACTTAGGACACAACACACCTCAAAGTTTATCACGTGTAGTGTAAAAGCTAGCAACTACTAAACAAAGTAAATGAAGATGAGTCAAAAAGGAAATAGAAAATGAAAGTATTTCTCACAAAATCTATCTTAAAACCTGAGTAGATCCCTCCATGCCATAAAAAAAACTTGAGCAGATCCCTTCATATCATATAAAAATCAAAACAAATCCATTAGAACCATAAAAACCCAAATAGATCCCTCACTATCATAAAAAACCTAAATTGATCCCTTGGTACCTCAAACCCGAGTAGCCCCTTAGTACTTTGGCAAAAACACTAAATAAAACTTGAGCAAAGCATACAACAAATGGAATCACTTGGAAAATAAAGCAAGAACATTCATCAACAAATAAATATACATTCCATTAGAAGCCAAACGACCCAAAAATAGAAAGAGCAAAACAAGAGTGCAATTAGTAAACAAAGTATTAATTCCTTGAGTGAAGATTTCCCAAACGTCCAAATTGTCCATAAAAAACATCCAACAAAAAATATAAAAGAACAAAAGTCAAGCTGTGTTAAGCTTATGGGAATAGTTTTCAGAGAACCACCTTTATCAATATTCTCTGGTGGAGTGAAAAGGAAAAGGTTAAATGGGTAACTTGCCGAATGACCTTATCAAAGTTGAAATGGAACATGGGGTAGCTTAGGACTTTGGCATTAAAAACTTTCTCCTCTAATTCCTCTTCATTAATCTTAAAAAGTTTGGTCTTCTCCAATCCCTAGCTTTGCTTAACCTTAAGTTTCTTGTCTTCCTAAAGAAATAGCTCAAATGACTTGCCATTCTCAGTTTTCATGACCTTCTTCTTCTTAACTAGTTTAGATATGGATTTGGTAAGGTCTTGGATGTTTTTTTCCAACTCAGCAAGTTGTACAACCCACTTGTCCAACTTTTTCTTCAAACCCTTGACAACACTTGAATCCCTTTTCACTTGAGTTCTCTCAGTTGACACAAATGTTGGAACCTAGGTTCAAAGAGAGGATAATGCGTGAGCCAGTTGAGTCAGGAAGGACTTAAGAAGCATGGTCAACCTGAACTCCTTTAAGAAATCTTGATTCTACTCTTGATTTGCTTAGGGTCAGTAGTTGTCCATGAAGAAAAGAATAGTAGTCTAAGTTTTGGTACCTAAGACTATCTATTGTTTCAAAGTCGAAGGATTTTTCCTCAGAGACATCATTTGATTGTAACTCTAACCAAGGCCTAAGCTTGAGCTTATTCCTTAGCAAAGAAGAAGTCTGGGAAGCCAAGGTTGCTTCCTTGTTAGCTTTAGGAAACTACTTGATGTGTAAGTACTTTTATAGGAAGAAAGGAAAGTCTTGGTACAACTAGGAGATGTTTGAACACTAGTAGCTTCTGTATTAGATTTTAGAATTGAAGTAAGTTGAGGAGTAGAAGGAATGACCAAGATCTTCATAGCTAGTGGTCGAGCATGAATCTCTGCCAAACAAGCTAGATTTATCTTTGGATGATAGATTTCTAGTACTTCTTCTTCAAGCCAAGAAACTAAAAATGAAAAGAAGCAAATTAGTAACAAGAATAAAAAATAATAAAGGTAGTAAAGCATATCTCACAAAAAAAAATACAAAGGACATGTTAAGCATCAATGGTCCCAATGCAAGAAGGCAAACAACTAGACCTTGCTCATCAAAGGAGTAATCTTTAAATGGTTGATTCTAAGGTTGCTTGGCAAGAACAATCCATTTTATCAAGAAAAGGTATTGATTGTTGGGAAGGAAGAAGGGCTAAAACCCTCTAACTACATAAACTTTGAAGAAAGAATCTTTCCAAATTTGTATGTTGGACATTATATTTCCAAAAATTAAGCAATCCAATTGCTAAGTGATATGGAACTAGCCTTTGATTTTTTGTTGCAAATAGGTGAAAAAATACATAAAGATGATCACATCAGGATTGTGACACAAACAAGTGCACACTAATTCAAAATGAACTAGGAAAACTTAAGCATTCCAAGTAAGCTAACTTAGGCAAATGTTGAGAGTCCAAAGAACATTTTATTGAAACATTGTAAAAGGGGGAGAAATGCTAATCTAGTCAATTACATCTCCATAACTCATCAAAAAGGAAGTGTCATAGCTACACGAATGTTCATCCAGTTTTGTAAACATAAAACATATGTCTTTAATCGATTCTTGAAAGATATGAGCATTCTCTAACTTCTTATGACATTTGGGTCTTGCCATTCATGAGATAGTGTGATCATCTTCACTTCAAGATGAATCCATTTAAGACCATTTGGAGTGGCATCAGTTAGGTGAGTATGCTCATTTTCATCGACATTTTGAGAATGCATAACCATGATAGAAAGAATCAAGCATGCAAATTTAAAAGCAAAGTTTACAAAAGAAATCTCTTCAAGCTCCAAAGATGATGATGAGTCAGGGTCGAAAGATAGGTCAATCAGAGTGGGCTTGCTCAACCTTCTAAACATGAAACAAATAAAGCCAAAAAAGGGTTGAGACAACTCCTTTCAAAAAACAAGAAAAAGGGAAATTAGGTTGAGTAGCAAGAAGGGGAAAAGAGAAAAATGTTAAGGCTAGGGATCGGATGAGTGACAATTTGTGAGAAAGGAGAAAGGGTAAAATATCATGCTAAAACAAAAAATAAAGCCTAAAGCTTAAAGGAACTAGACAAATAAAGATAAAATTAGAGAAAAATTAAGCAAGAAGTCAGCATGGATTGACAAATCAAGCAAATAAGGTAAGGCAAAACAAGCAAGGAGAAAAATCATGGCAATATATAGTAGAAGTAGTGAAACATTTCATAAAAATGGCAACTCAATGGAATCAAAGTGAAAAAAAGCACATAGAAATCTAAATAAAAGGAAATTGAGAAAAAAAATTAAAAAAAAAAAAGAAAAAGCCATACTTGGATTGTTGGAAGCAAGAAACCACAAGAAAACAATGAAGAAAGTGGCAAAGAAACTTCAAAGAAAAATGAAGAAGAACTAAAAGAAAAAAACAAAAATGTTTTTTGAAAAATTAATTCACTATTTAAGAGGAAACTGAGAAGATATCCAACAGCCACAATGTGAATCTAAAGAATGAGCCATATTAGGATTTGTACCTTGAAATGACAACAATGGTCAGAAACACATCTCAGAAATATAAATGTTATAATGATAACATTCCACTTTTGAAAAAGTTGAATTAAAAGCCTCTAAAAACAAATGATGATGCATACAAGAAGAAGGAGGCAAGTGACATAGCCAAAAATACACCATGGGCTAGGGCCAGTCAAACAAGCCCAAGTACAGTGGAGCAGCCCAAGATAATTCGCAAGGTTAAAGCAGTGCTCAATGACATCTGTGCTTAAAAGCATACATAGAAGGCGTGATGCTCCACCAAGTTGCACAAGGCAAGATTCTTGCTCATTCTAGTAAAGCATCATCGACACGTAAACACTTATCATTTACTAGAAGCCAGGACCAATAAGTTGACCAATGCCTATATAAGCAAATTAGGTAACTTATTTGCACACTTACATTACATTCTTTACCAAAACTCTGCTTCTAAAGCTAACTTGAATATTAGAGTATATTTGATAGACCACTTCTATCTTGCATTGTAGACCTTGTCCCCTGTGTAGGCAGCTTTCGATCTGACCGTCACAGAACTTCAGTGGAAAAGTTGCAAATTGGAATGAGAAAAAAGATTAATAATAATAATAATCGAGCACAAATTTAAAATATTGTGATATAAAGTAATTAAACATCTTGGAAGCTATTCCACTAAAAAAGAGCATGTGAGAACAATAAATAAGAGAGTACAATATACACATTAAAATGAACCTTGTTGGTTCATCATCTTTAGAAGTTTTCATTTGTGCCAACTCAACATTTATCCTTTACCTCAGAAGCTTGACATCAATTGGCTAAGGTCATGGCTTTCTTCCTCTATAGAATGCAGAGGATAATGTGATATGATTAAAAAAAAAAAATTAGCTTCTTCCTCTCTTCCTTGCTAACTCTTTTTGACCTAAGCTTCAATCAATCTTCTTTTCCTGACCTCTCTCCTTTCATCACCACCAATAACCAAGGCCTGTAAACTACTGACACTGATTAAACCACAATCCAACCCTAATGACAATCTCAACTTTCACTATACACCATTTTACACCTGCCTTCATCATGCTACCATAGATCGCAGGTTTGATGCTACCAACTACCACTATAAACCACCATTCATTGCTCTTCACTTAATCATGCTTTGGCTACTTTTATGGCTATAAGTGGGTTATGAAAATAAAAATATTAATAATAGTAATAAGCATAATTGGGAAATGTGAGTTTGCAATACCAACACTTATGGTGGTTTTAAGTTGTTAAAGTAGTGTTGTACACCAATAGTAATTTGAAGAATATGTATGTAAGTTTTATAATTACAAGTCAATAGTGGAATAGGAGTTATATATATACTAATATGCCTTATATTGTATACATGCTTAAGTGATCAACAATAGTCCAACATGTGGGTTTTGTCTGTAAAAATTCTTTATAAACTATGAGGGTGTAATTATATATTTGGCTAACCACAAATTAGGGAAAAAATATTAAATGATAGAAAGTGATAAATAAATTAATAATACTATTTGAAACTCTTCAACTGAAGTCATACGGTGGTTAGAGTTGTGACGGTGATCAAAAACTACCTGTGCAAGGAACAAAGTCAATAGTACACTAAGGAATTGGTCCGCTAAGCACACTCTGATGCTTAAGTTAGCTTCAAAAGAAGAGTTTTAGTAAGTAATGTATCATAAATATGCAAATGAACTACTTGATTGCCTTATATAGATGTTGGTCACACCATCAATCTTGGCTTTTGGTGAATGACAAATGTCCACATATTAATGTTGCACTTTTAGCTTGAGCAAGATTCTTGCCTTGTGCAACTCAATGGAGCAATGTGCTTTTTGTGCATGGTTTTGAGCATAAATATTGTTGAGTTTTACTCTATCTTACTGATTGTCTTTGGTTGCTTCATTGTTTTTGGACCTATTCAATTGCTTTTAGGCTTGTCCAACTAGTCCTAGTGAGAGGTGCATTTTTTTTGGTTGTGTTACTTGGATCCCTCTTTAGGGAAGCATCACCATTTGTTTCCAAAAATCCTTGATCTTCTACTTTTTTGAAAGTGAAATGCAATTATTATTGTCATTATGATGCTTTTATTCTTTAGATGTGCTTGACATCGTTTCATGGTATGGATGATGACCAATGTCGTTCTTTCTTTTGTATCATAGTTGTTGGATGTCTTTTAATTCCCTCTTAAATGGCATGGTGAGCTAGTTTTTTCGAAAACACTTTTTATTTTCTACTTTTTCTCCAAGCTTTTTCTATCTTCTTCAAAAATTTTCTATCACTTTCTCAACACCATTTTTGGTAGTTTTCGGTGATTTCCCCATGATTTAGATATGACTTCCTGTCTTTTCTTCATTTGTGCTTCTTTGTCTTTACTTATTTTATTTTCCACATATTTTTTGATTTTAGCTAATTAAAATTTATTTTTATGATTCCATGTTTTTTCTATTTTCTATATTTTAATTTGATTTCTGTGGTAGCTTTCCTAGCTTCTTGCCTTGACTTATTTGACTTAACATTGATTTTTGATTTGTCTATTTAAGATTAAGCGTGAGTTTTAATTATCTTTTTTCATGATAGTTCTCCTCTTCCTCCATGAGAATCATACCTAGCTTTGTCATTTTTCCTTTTCTCTTTCTTGTCACATGACCTAATCTCCCCCTTTTGTTGTTCCTTTGAAGGTGGTGTCTTAAAACTTCTTCACTTTTATTTGTTTCATGTCTGGAAGGTTGAGTGGTCCTACTTTGATTGACCTATCATTTGACTCTAACTCATTGTTGTCTTCAAATTTTAAGGATATTTCTTTTGTGAACCTTGCTTTTTGCTTTACATATCTGATTCATACTACCATTGCTGAATACTCTTGAAATGTTGATGGGAATGAGTGTGTTCACCTAATTGATGCCACTCATACGATCTTAAATGGATTCTTTTTGATATGAAGATAATTCCTCCATCCTATGAATAGTGAGACCTATATGTCATAAAGAAGTTAAAGGACACTTATATCATTCAAGAGTACATTGTAAGATTCTCCTTTAAGCCTATAGAACCAGACGAATGCTTATATAGCTATGACACCACTTTTTTTTTTATGTTCTATGGGGATGTCATTGATCAAATTGGCATTTAATCTCATTTTACCATCTTAAAAAATCCTTGAACTCTCAACATTTGTCTAGTTCAAATTTCTTGGAATTTCTAGATTTTTCTGGTTTGTTTTGAAATAGTGTTCACTTGTTTGCATTGCAATCCAACATCAATATCTTTTTATACTTCTTTATTTATTTCCAGCAAAAGGATGGAGGTTGGATTCATCTCACACAGCAATTGGATTGCTTGATTTATGATTTCTAGTCTTCAAACCTAAAAAGATTCTATCTTTAAAGTTTTCATTGTTAAAAAGTTTCAGCCTTTCTTACTTCCTGATGGTCAGTATCTTTTTCTAATGAAATGGACTTCTCCTGCTAAGCAACCTTAGAATGGACCATTTAAGGACTACTCTTTGAGGAGTAGGACTTGATTATTCATCTTTTTGCATTGGTTGTATCCAATTACACAAATTGCCATCCCTATGTGTCTCTTAGTTTATAAATTGTTAACAAATTGTTGTTCGTGTCCAGATTACTAACAAAACTTGACAAGGAAATGGCAATTAGTAGTATCCAATTAGACACGAAAAACAAATATAAGAATATAATTCAAAACTTTTAAAATATAAAAATCCAATTAAAAAATGAGTAAAAGCAGCAAAACAATAAGGTAATTTAACTTTAATTTTGTTAGAATCATAATTGATTTTGAAGCACCAAAAGATATTCCTTAAAACTTAGGATCCAATGATGATTTTGAGTCATAATTGATTTTAAAATATCTTAAAAAACTTATCCAAACATATTACAAATTAAAAAAGATAAAAACGAGTTCCAAAGATTTTACATTATTCAATGCAATACCAAACATGCAGTAAGTTGGATATGGTTATATGGAAATGTTAAATTTGTACATAGAAATGCTTGATACATTTTTATTGTGGGAGTGAATGATTCACATCTTTTAATTGATAGTAAGGTCCATAAAACTGTGGATGCCCACGGTTTATGTAGAAGAGTGAATCTACAGTATTTTTAGAGGAGTGTACATATATATATATATATAAATTTATTTCTATAATAGTAATCCATGGACTGAATTTGCAATTTGTCTCGGTTTAGGTGAGGTAGTGGTCTACCTTGCAACATGACACAACTTGTTAGATAAATAAGGGAAAGAATGTTAAAAGATAAAAAAAAGTATAATTTTCCAAATAATTTCCCCAGAAATTGTAACGTTTGTAACGCAAAGTTGGACTCTATGATGTTCTTGTTTTTGGAGTAGAATTGTATTTTAGATCATTAAAAATGATTTTGAGCTCTCTAAAGTCAATCCAAAACACGCTTATTACTTTAATTATTTTTTATAAAAAGTTGTAATTTTTATATAAAAATAAAAAAAAATTAAATATTTTTTTTATGTAACATTAAATAATACATGCAAAATTCATACAAATTTACTACTTTTTAATAGAACTAATTCATTGTCCGTGGCCGGCATAACATAATGTATCAACCTAATTAAAATAATTTCAATCTTAAATATAGATAACATAAAATTTAAATCAATTATACAACCAATATAATTGAATCTAGCTTTAATATTTACCAATATGATATAAAATAAGTTAAATTACTCTGCTACTCCTTGTAGTTTTACTCAATTTCTGATTAGATTTCTGTAGTTTAAAAGTTTTGAATTAGATCTTTATACTTTTTTTTTATTTCTAATTAGATATTTACTTTTATTTTCTTGTTAGATTTTATTAGTAATTTGACCGCATAAATAATGATTTATTAGCAATTTACGGAGTGAGAGACAAAAGATCTATCATTTTCCTTTAAAAATAAAATAATTTTACAAAATGTTCTAATTTTATTTATGTTATTTATCACTTAAATAGAAATAGGAATTGTATGAAAGCTCTACAATAATAATCATTAAACCACTTCAAAAAAGTGTTGTCCAAGGTGTCAATTATTAACAAAATCTAAAGAAAAAAATCACAGAAAGTATCTAATTAGAAATGAAAAATAAGTACAATGATCTAATTCAAAACTTTTAACTATAAAGACCTAATTAGAAATTTAGTGAAACTATAAGAAGTAGAAGAATAATTTCACCTATAAGATAAATCAACACAATATAGATTTTGGTGTTGATTATTCAAAACAATAATATAAATTAAAATTTATGAATTTTTTAAAATTTCAGTTATATGTTAGAACCCTTTCCCAGTCACATGCTAAGAGTGGTGCACATTACATACATTATGAATAATTCGATAACCATAGAAGAAAAAAAAATCTTTATGAGTAATTCTCTTGTCATCAAAATAACAATTTCAACCGAAATTTGAAACTAAAATTAATGTAAGTAAACTCGTCACTTGAGTTATAAGATGATGAAAACTTCAAAAAATAATTTGCCATGATATAGTAACTGATTCATGCAATGGTTGGATAAAGTAAGATATATTTAGTTACAATTGAAAGTATGTCAAACTTAAATAAAACAAATATAAATAAAGTTATCCTAGTGATATGAAATATTGCAACATCATAGAATTCATATATATGAAATTATCTTACTTCATTTAATAAAATTTTAATGTAATAGAAAATTAACTTTAATTATAAACTTGTGCATAAAACACATGAAAATAAATAGATAATGAAAATCAAGCAACTTTATAGAATTTTTTGATAAGGTATTTTTTGCACTTCAAACAATAAATTAACGTAACCTATAAATATCTATGTATATAACTTCTATGAAAATGTTTAACTAAAGATATTAATGTTGTTTTTTAATTTTAATGGTGTGGGTGAATGAGAGAAGGGAGACGAGAGAGGCAAGGGAAGACTATTTATAAAAGGCATTATTGCTATTTATATGCTTTTTATATAATATTTTTAAATTATTCGTATTTAAGTATTTTTTTTACATAGATTATTTAAATATTCTTTATTTAAAGTGAAACTCATCACATTTTAATTATTGTTCCATACCCTTAATTTCTTCTAAAAACTCATACTATACAAATCATTTGACTCTTTTATAATCAATTTCATATCACTAAATTCTTTTTTTTTAAATAGTTTTTGAAGATTTTTTTTGTATAGTTTCTGCCATTAAATTAAAAATATTTCTTATTTAGTTAATTCAAACACTAATAGTTTGAATGGCATTCTATATTAGATAAAATCCTCTAATTAGTTCTTCTTAATTTGAGCCCATTAGTATTAGACACAAGTCACATAATCATAGGTCTTGTTTAGATACTACTAAAAAATTACTGGTAAAAAAAAACCTAATTAGAAGAATTACTTTTGTAAGAATAAGTTTATATTTGGGAATAAAATTTGATTTTGAGTGTAAAATGACTAAAAATATGTAGAATAATGTATTAAAATATAAGTAAAATACAAAAAATAAGATTAAAACTAAAATATTAAAAGAAAAAGTGAACTAGAATAATTAAAATGAAGTGCACATTTGAATTATATCCAAACTTAATTTTAGATAGAAAAGTGAATCATTTTTGTTTTGGCAACCAAAACCCAAAATTGGTTTTTTCTCAAAATTAATTTGAAAAGGAGTAAAAAAAATTTGCTTTTATTTCACTTTATTTTAATTTTCCTCAAAATTAATTTTGAAGAAAAAAATATAGAAAATTAATTTTGAATTAATTACCCAAATACAATTTTTGCTTGCTTTATTTCACGGAAATTGCATAATCTTAATATTCATTTTTTATATGTTATGGGCAAAACCTAGTTGTTATAGGTAAAAAACAGCTTCAAGAGAACAAGCCCTCGAGCACAAGGAAGATCGAGCCCTTCGCCTCGCCAAAGGCGCCCAATAAGCATTTACTTCGCCCTCCATCGGAAAGCGGTACAGTGAAGTCATCTTGATACCATCCGCAAAACAAGCCTCATCTCGCTTGTCGCAAGATAGCGATGCAGCGGGGTGATCATAAGATCAGCTCGTTAGGTAGCCAACTATCTTACTTGAGCCTGCTATCTCACTACAGTAGCACCAAGCTCGCTACCATAGTTCCCAAGATAATCCTGGACCAGGAATTCCCACTCGGGACATCCAGCACCTCATATGGCAGAGCAGTGCCGAGTGACGGATGCAGACAGACGTAAGTCTAGAACCAACCAGGGGGGACCCACCCTGTAGCCTAAATTCCACAGTAGCCAAATTGTAGTCTTTTACTGTCTTTTCAATTTATATCTTGATATAACACAACTATAGCTTACAATTAATGCATGTAACTCCTCCTTCCTCTATAATAGGACCACATTGTTAGAAGAGGAGGGAGGTCAAACCTTGTAAGCAAAAACCCTACCAAAATTACTTTCCAATACATTAATAAAACCTCTGCCGTGGACATAGGGTCCGGTGCCACTCAAATTTAGCCGAACCACATTAAAAACACTACGTCCTCCTTTCCTTCTTCCTCTTAGTCCGTCCCCTTCTGCACTTCGAAAACAGCATCAGATCCCTGAACTCTCTCCTGTTGGCTAGATTTTGGGACCCTTTGTACGAATAGAAATCCGACATCAACATTTTGGCACCATCTGTGGGGACCATTTGCTCTCTGAAGTCTCCATTGCAGCATAACAATGGCCAGAAGAAGAACAACTCGGAGCTCAACCACTCCAGCCCTCTAGCTGATGGACACTCCCGCTGTAAAGGCTCACCAACAATCTACTGTTGCTCCTGAAACTCAAGAGGCATTAATGCTTGGCCAACCTTGTCCGGTGCTCAAAAGCACAGTAAGAGAACTAGCGAAAATCGTCAAAGCGCTAGCGCGGGCCCAAGTTCAGAGCACGTAAAAATAAGAAGAACTCATAGCACAGCTCTGTCAGCTTCGCAAAGAGGCTAAAAAATAAACTCATGAAGATCATGATAGTCAGCAACTAGAGGGCACGCAACAAGCAAAAAGCTCCATCCCTTAGTCTGAGACGCAGAACCAGACAATGGAGGAGATCCTCCACAGGCTCGAACGGCTAGAAGAGCGCCCACAACCTTAGAGCCATCAGCCATGCCGTGAGGAAAGCTCTCCATTTTCTATGGAGATCGAGACGTGACCTCTCCCACAGAAACTCAAAATGCCCGCAATCTCATTGTACGATGGGAACAGCGACCCAAGCGATCGCCTGGACAAATTCAATACCTAAATGGACCTCTAAACAACTGACCCCTTAGTGAAGTGCCACGTCTTTCCCGCCACATTAGGGGGGACGTCTTGGACATGGCTCAGACGCCTCCCAGTTTGTAGCATCGACAGTTGAGAAAAATGCCAAAGAAAATTCATTGACTAATACCGAGTGCTGAAGAAATAACTTGCACCCCCTTACCATCTTGTGATGATTTTCTAGCACAAGGATAAGCCGCTCAAGCACTACATAGCTCGATTCAGGCATGAGGCCAATTCTGTGGAGAATCCCTCAAAAGAAGGCATTCTAACAACTATCTCAGTGGGACTTCGCAAAGATAGAAAATTGTACCAGAGCCTCTATAAGTCCCTAGCTCGAGACCTCGCTAAATTCTATGAGCGAGCCACTAAACAAATAAAATGGGAAGAAACCTTCGGAATGGAGGAACCCAAATATAAAACGGGCCATAGTGGTCCCATCGTAAGCAAAAAGAGGGGTAGCAAGAGTCACAATGACCCCGCTTCTCATCTCACGAGAAAGGTGAAACCTCGGTGACCTGAAGGCCGCTTCAGAGCTACAGTATCCTGTCAGATACATAGGATAGAATCTTTATCGCAGAAAAGCATAACGAAGACTTCGAAAAGCCCAGACCAATGAGGGTGCCTGCTAAGCCCAGAGACCAAAGTAGATTTTGTTCTTATCACAATGAGGCTGGACACACCACCTTAGAATTCCAGGCATTAAAGGATGCCATAGAAGACCTCATCAGAAGAGGACTACAAGATTATATGGTAAGATCAACTGGACAGCGTGCTTAACAGGCTCAACGATTGTCACCCAAGAGCCCAAGCCCTCTATCAGAACCATATTCTGATTCTGTAACACTCATCTTTTATCAATGGTGACTAATTGTATTAACTATTATATGCTAAATAAATGTAAACTACTGATTGGCCAAGCACTACTTGGACAGAAACTTTTCACTTTGTCATTGCAAAGATTCATCCGGGGATAAGATGGCGCAAGGCCTACCCTGTCGATACATCCAAAATGAACCACATTCCATGAATTACAACCAAGGGAGTGAGTTCCCACAACACAAAACTTTGGCGAATGATTTTCACCTCGCCACACAAAACTTCGACAAACAGTTTTCACGTCGCCACAACAAAAGTTCGGTGAATCATTTTCACCTCGCCAAAACAAAACTTCGGTGAACGGTTTTCACCTTGCCACAACAAAACAAAACTTCGGCGAATGATTTTTACCTCGCTAGAATAAAAATTTGGCAAATAGTTTTCACCTCGCCACACAAAACTTCAGTAAACGATTTTCACCTCGCCAAAACAAAACTTCAGCGAATGGTTTTCACCTTGCCACACAAAACTTCGGTGAATGATTTTCAGCTCACCAAAACAAAACTTTGGTGAATGGTTTTCACCTCGCCAAAACAAATCTTCGACGAACGATTTTCACCTTGCCATAACGAAACTTCGACGAATAGTTTTCACCTCGCCAAAACAAAACAACTTCGACGAATGATTTTCACCTCACCATAATAAAACAAAATCTTAGCCACTGCTCACTACAGCACAAAGATGCTAAAACTAAATCGTTGCAACTTTCATGCAATTGACTGCCCGCAGCTCTCATGTGAGCGAGTTCTCATGTCTCAAGCAAGGTTTCTCAGACGCAGCTTGCATGTGACCTCGCTCTCACTCACAACAGATTGAGCAACCAATAATAATAATAATAATAAAGCACATCCAATTGGCCAAAAGAGCATTTTATTGATCATCAGAGATTTACATACATTGATGCACGAAGCCTCCATTACAACATTCAAAGAGAAAGCAAAGCTCATACAGCAAAAAGACCTCATCCAGCGAGGCAAAATTACATTAAAAAAAGAAGTGCAAAAATAAAGGCAAGAAGCTCAAGACCTGGAACAACCATTCCTGCAAGAAAGAGTAGAAGGCCAGTCACCAAGCTTGCACCTACAGGAAGGCCAACGACTTCCAAATTGCTCCTGCTTATATTCCTCTAGTGTGTCCCTCTGAGCCAGACCCAGAGCAAATCAAAAAGTCATAGAAGCTAGCTGGCTAAGTAACAGCACCACAAGCAACACCCGGAGGAGGTGGCCCGAGATTAGCACAAGATCCCCCAAGAGCCCGTAAGATGGATCCTACGATGGAGCCACGTGCAACAGGCTATCCATGTCTCTCAACATTCTGCAACAGGTTATCCATGTCTCTACAAGCTTCACCAGAAACTGTGACACCAAAACATACGAGAATCATCAATTCCCTCCACCAAACTTTTGAGGCGTAAAGGAGAATGTCCCAGGCTATAAAAAGATCCGCTCAGCCCTTTGAAGAAGCCAGAAGGTATCTGACCTGATCTTCATCCAACGGCCCGAAATGAGAGACAATGCCACATCAACGGCCAAAATGTCAAATAGGAGAAAGCATGGCCTAAGGTAGAATAGAAAGACATCTGACATGATACTTTGATCAAGGGAGGACACTGACTGAACATACGAATCAAGCCTCAGAAAACTTATAACTCTAGGTCCGCAAAGCAAACTGAGAGTTGGGGGGCTTATGTTATAGGTAAAAAATGGCTTCAAGAGAACAAGCCCCCGAGCACGAGGAAGATTGAGCCCTTCGCCTCACCAAAGGTGCCCAACAAGCATTCACTTCACCTTCCGTCGAAAAGCGATATAGCGAAGTCATCCCGATACCATTTCTCAAAGCAAGCCTCACCTCGCTCGTCACAAGACAGCGATGCAGTGGGGTGATCATAAGACCAGCTTATCAGGCAGCTAACTATCTTGCTCGAGCCCACTACCTCACTACAGTAGCACCAAGCTCACTACCGAAGTTCCCAAGATAACCTCGGACCAGGAATCCCTGCTCTAGACGCCCAGCACCTCACATGGCAGAGCAGCATCGAGTGACGGATGTAAACAGATGCAAGTCTACACCAACTAGGGGGGACCCACCCTGCAGCCTACATTCCGCAGTAGCCGAATTGTAGTCTTTTACTGTCTTTTCAATTTATATCTTGATGTAATACAGCTGTAGCTTGCAATTAATGCATGTAACTCCTCCTTCCTTTATAAATAGGACTACATTGTTAGAAGAAGAGGGAGGTCGAACCTTGTAAGCAGAAACCCTGCCAAAATTACTTTCCAATACACTAATAAAACCTCCACCGTGGACATAGGGTCCGATGCCGCCTGGATTTAGTTGAACCGCGTTAAAAACACTGCGTCCTCCTTTCCTTCTTCCTCATAGTCCGTCTCCTTCTGCACTTCGGAAACAGCATCGGATCCCTGAACTCTCTCCCGTTGACTGGATTTTGAGACCTTCCATACAAACCAAATTCTAACGTCAACATTAGTCTTACGTAGTAGAAAGGCAAAAGCCTGGCAAAGATCGAGGACTAGTTAGAGATAGCCCAGCTTGCCAAAGTAACTCCACCTTGCTAACTGCAATGTTGGGATACAAGAAAGGCTTGAAGCCAGACAGACAGCTCGTTAGAGCTTACCTCGCCAAGAGCTAAGCTCGATTTGTTGAAAAAAAGCCAGCAATGACTCCGAGCCAAGCATCTTAGCTCGTAAAATTAGGTGCATTGTCCAGCTAAAAGATCAGCAAGATAGAACATTAGACAAACTTACAACATGTCTCAAATATAGCAGATATGTAGGGCCTACCTGCAAAAAATAATCTGCAGGAGCCGAATTGAAGGATATGTTTTGTCTTGTACATACACTGCATGATGTAACATATTTATAACTTGTAAAATTACTATTGTAGCCTCCTCCCCTCTATAAATAGGATGAAGGAGCACTTTGTAAGCATTCAAAGACTGGAAAGCCATACCAAAACTCCGTAAGAATTCTTTCAAGTTAATACACTACTATGGATGTAGAGTCCAATACTGTCTAAATTTGGCCAAACCATGTTAAAAGCTCTATGTTTCTTGTTGCTCTCCTTCTTCTTCTTGCCTTTCTACATTTGTTTATTGTGAGTGTAACCAAATTGCTGTTTGAATCCCAAAAGAATCTCTTCAGCTGGCTGGATTCCTAGAGAATCAAAATCCATCGTCAACATTATACTTTTCATAAATGATTTTTTATATTTTGTTATTTAATTAGAAAAATAGGTCAAACCTTTTTAAAATGCATTCAATAAATTAGTACTCATAAAATATATATGTAAAAGATAAAAAATTTTAATTAAATGTCCTTATATCATTTAAAATATTGTAAAATAATATTTAAAATTATTTAAAATATTTTAAATTAATTAATATTGAAAAAACAACATTTAAACACATGTCAAATAACTTCAACAAAATCATTTTTTTTAATTAAAACATTTTTTAGATATATGCAAAAATTGTATGATGTATATTGATGATAAATCAGAAAGTTTATACATCATAAAAAGCTTAGAAATTAACTATATTTTGGAATAGGATTAATGCACTACTATTTTAAACCAAATTGAAGTGAAACACTATAAATAATTTATGGGCTAAAATGTCTACGTGATTCTTAAATGTCAAATATTGAAGAGTCTAGCAGCATATAACAATCATTAGATTTATAGAATATATACCTATACATTTCTCCATTTGTACATAATTACAAAATAATATTCTTGCAGCAATTTTTGAAGATAGATTTAAAATACTAATGATGCCAAACTCCTTGTCGATTTGGATTTTAACAATATGGTTTCAAAACAACTATATACTTAAATGTTATATTAATATTCATAAATATTCTCTTACAAATACATAAATGAGTTGTAAAAATGATTGAAGTCTAAACTTTACATGAATCTATTTTGTTTAAATACTATTTAAAATTAAAGAAGATTCAAATAAAAAATGAAGAAAAAATATTCATTGAAACTTGCATACAAGCAACAAAAAATAATATGTCAAAAACAATCAATAGTCACAACTTTGCCATACCTTCCTTACATTGTTGTTTCTATTTGGCTTGTCATCTATGATGCAGTCTCCTCTAGATCTTGTTACCAATCATACAAAAAAAAAAGCTTTTAATAAGAGGATTATAATTGATGGTTCCTTGTTTTGCAATAGTCAACCAAGATCCAAATGAATGTATAATCAAGTAAAGGCAAACTCCTGAACAACAAAAGATAAAAAGTAACTTGAACTTAAAAAAAAAAAACAAAGGAAAATACCTATTATTGTTTTTTCTCACTAGTTAATTTCTTTGGGCTTTAAAATGGAAAATAATATAATCAATAAATCTTGAATACATTTCCTCAATCCTTAAAATCAGAAAATACAATGTCAATATGAAAAAAATGATGAAGATAAAAATTTTTGCATCATGTAAAACAATGTACACAGACAGATATAATTTTTTAATCTAAAATTTAAGGAAAAAGGTTAACAATTTATTAATATAATTGAATTTTAGTAAAAAGGAAAAATAAAAGAAAGTAAGGACCATATAACTATTCTTGTTAGGAGATATATCTTAGCCTTATTGAATTAGTAGTTTAGCTCTTTTACCATATGGGCTTCTGCAACAACTTTTGGATTATCAAATCAAACTTCAATTTCAGGAAGATTAAAAAAAAGACATTTAATTGAAAAAAGCTAAATCCAAAATAAGGTGGCTTTTTGCCCTGTGTGGGGCAAGAATACAAATATATTCCCCAAATGGTGTGAAACCAAAAATATTTCCGTGTAAGGGGTTAAAACATCACATCATTCATTTCTTAATTTTTTTATTTAAAAAAATTATAAAAAATTGGAAAACGTTGGTCACACCAACGTTTTCCAACTTTTTCAATTTTTAATTTTTTTAATTTTTTAAAAAATTAAATATTTATATTTTAAAATTTAGTATTTAGTATTTTTA
>JANHAO010008825.1:0-18943 GCA_026873985.1 Saraca asoca | reverse complement strand
TCTACTACAACTATATTGTGCGCTTGTTGAAAATAACTACATCAACTCTCTTACATCCATACTTATTTTACAATTTGAGTCAGAGCTTTCACGAAAAATGATCGGGGATAATCTCCTTTGATGCCTCATTACTTGTTTCTACTAGCCTATGATTATGCACAAAACCTAGGTATAAGGTCAAAAAGTATGAGATAAGGTGTAAGTACACCATGTATAGGGTAAACATATCAATTTTCATAAATATATTCAAGAAAGTCCACCATAAAGATAATATGAATAAATAAAACAAAAAAAGCATATAAAACTAAAAAGTAAATAAAATATGTGAGAAATATTTTCATACAACAATGCATTGCAATTTCAGGGATTAATAAAATATATTAGGCATTAATATATTATATAATTATTTCCTTTTGTCTTGATTCTAACCATCATTGGCGAAGTTAATTGCCATAATGTCACAATATGTCCTAAGGATGTGAGATACAAACAACAACTATTTTAATAAAGAAAAATACGAGTCATCACTAATTTTTCAAAGAGAAATTATAAACCAAAAAAATTAGATAAAAATGTATTTTTATCAGAGAAGATGGTTTATTAGTCTAATTGTGTATGGGGAAGGCATTAGACACCCCACAACACTCATTAAATAAAATGATTATTAGGAAAATAACTATGTAATATATTATGGGACAAAATATTTCATTGATCCCCAAAATATACAGTGTTAATATTTAAAAGGAAAAGAAATTAATATTAATTTTTAAATATCTTAGTGGTACTCACTTATTACTTTATCAGAAGTAGAGAAAAAATTGAATTCACTAAAAGGCCGGAACCATTGTTATAGGATTTGAGATATATATATATATATATATATATATATTAAAGAAAAAAAATATTCACAAAATGGGCTTGATCTACAAAAGTAAGGCAATGATCCTTCAAATGAAGGATCAAATTCCTCATAGCTCATGGAATTATTTTTTTCTTAAAACAATGGCATAGTATAAAAGTGAAAAGCAATTTTTAAAATAGAATAAAAGGAGTAATTATAAACAAATATTTGTGTAAATGAATAATTTTGAAATAAATGCATATGAAAATCAAATGTTTTTATTTTAAAAAATATTTTTATTTTTTTTTGTTTTTTATTATAAGTAAGTCCCGATGAAATGAAGCATGGAAATTGAAATAAATAAAGAATAAATATAAATAAATAAATAAATAAAATCATATATGATTTTTCATTTTTTTATAAAATAAGAGATAAAAATATAAAAGTTTAAATTACATAAAAAAAAGGTTCAATATCATCTCAAATTCTCAAAAATAAGATTAATATGAATTTACTCATCTATGCAATCCTAAGGTGTCCTATGTTTCTTTTGCAAAAAAAGCCAAAAACTCAAGTCTCTTACTGTTGCTACTCTTGATCATAGAAAGACTGAAGATGGTCATCACACATGAAGACTGAATAGTCCATCGTCTCATCATCAGTCAAAGAATCTTTAAAATCTTTCTATCATACAAAATATTGCTAATGCATGATTTAACTATTAAAGAAAAAATAAAGATAATAAATAAAACAATAATAAGAAGTAAATAAATAAATAAAAAGTCCTCAAAGAGTCTTGATTTGCTCAAAATTATCGTCCTCGTCATGATATATTAGTAGCTTTCAAAGCATGAGCAAAAGGAATTAGTGCAAATATAGAAGAAGCATATATATATATATATATTAAACAAAAAGAATAATAATTATGATTTTGTGCAATATGGTATGCCTGGATTTTTAAGTCATGATGGTATTATTGCATAACAAATTCCAATCTGCAAATGCTTTTATAATAGCTCAAATAGATGTCCATAATCTTGTCTACAATTTTATTAGCACCTTTCGGCCATGTTTGACAATCAGCTTATTACATTCACGTTTAGCTCATTATATTAGCGATTAGCTAATAGCTAATTGTATTAACTAATTTGACTAATTAATAGTATTAGTTGTTTATATAAACATATTTGATAAAATCATCTGTGTATTATTAACTATTTAAATATAAAATGATATATAAGGACATGAGTATATTTTATTATTTATTTGAGTATTCTTTTATTTAAATAATATTTTAAATTTTAAAATACTATTTATCATATTTTTCTTCTAAAAGATAATTGTAGTTTGTTATTTATTATATTTTCCTTATAAATAATTATAATTTATTATATTTATTAGTTTTTCTTTAAAAATAAATAATCATGATGTATTATTTATTAGATTTTTTAAGAAATAATTAATTATAATATATTATTTATTATATTTTCTTTTTTAAGAAATAAATAGTCATAATTCATTATAAATTTTTATGAAAATAGATCATTTTAAATAAAAATAAGATTATTATTACTAATTTTTATTATTGTTGTTGTTCATGTTGTTATTTTTTATAAGTTGGTAGTGGAAGAAAATGGAGAAATAATCAAATAATATATTTAATATATATGAATAGATTAGAAAAAAGATTTATCATAAAATATATTTCATGCATAATTCTTATAAGAGTCTTTTTATGCATTGAGGACAAAAGTGTCGAAAATTGAATTGATCAAGGATAGTGGTATATTTTTGCACTCTAAATGCCAAATAGCTAATTAAAAAAGCTGGGTTTCTTAACTTTTTGAGGGTCAAAAAACTAAATCAAACAGCCTTTTACTAAACACCCAAAATAATTTATTAACTTAGTTAACTAACTCAAACCCCTCAAATTAGCTAAAAGCTTATTACCAAACACCCTCCTTAAGTATATTAATAATAATTACAAATGTTAGTATTAATGTGTGTGTTAGAGAGAGAGTGTGTGTGTGTGTGTGTGTAAAGCTAAAAAATTATAAGTGTCATCATATAAATTATAAATTATGCAATATAAGAAATAAAATTTCAATAAGTCTATTATGATAAAAATAAAAGATATTCACTCATCAGCAGATAAATAAGTAAAAACAAGTATTAAAACTTTTATGATAAAGAATAAACATTTACACATCAGTAGATAAATCAGTAAAAATAAGCATGACCCCATAATTATACAATTTTGCAATAGAATGAATTATACAACACAAAGGAGCACACCGTTCGAACACCGAACTTGAGTAACATTTTTTGATGTAAAATATATGCAATGGCTAGTCATAAGAAATACTCAATTGAGCCAATGATCTCAATAATGGATTAAAAATGATTTGCTTGATAGCGATGCTGCAATCACTCATAGTTAAACCTAAAAAATTCATTCCTTATTCTTTGCAAAATAAACCAAAAAGTTAAAAAATATTCCAGAGCAAAAGAAAAAAAATTCCTGTTCTTCTCTGATTTCTTTTTCTCTCTTTCTCTTGCCTTTTTATTTATCTCTCCCTCTCTTTCTTATGATGCCTTCCATCTTTTCTCTAAGATTTCTCCATATCTCTTCTCTACTATTTCTCTATCCCCTTTTAACTCAGATCTCCTCTATATTTATAAATCAAAACGATGAATTCTCTTTCTCTGATAATAATTATCTTCCTCCCTTTTATCCTTTCTAAAAGACAACTAGTTCGGAGGAGGATAAACCCTCTCCCTGATAATAATTATTTTCCTTCCTATTTATAATTAAGAAAAGATGTACCTTTTTCCTAATGATAATTATGTTCAAACTTTATGTCCTATTTTAAAGATAATTAAAAGATAAAACTAAATGATAAATAGATACTACAAAAATAAAATAAAATAATTGTAATCTATTTCTTATTTTATTAAAAAAATCAATAAATTTTTTTATCTTTTTTAGATGTATTTAAATGTAACCTAGTAATGCAAAATACAAATAAAAGATAAATCTTAACGAAAGAGTATCAGTGTTTGCGTGTAAACCATATTGCGATTCATGACCCATGTACAAGGATCTATAGTCACTTGGAAACAATGACTACTGAGAAATTGAATTAAAATTAGAGTTCTGATACTAACTTTTCAACCCTCAATCTTGGATCGCGTGGAACTTGACCATCGACTCTACTATGGTCAAATAAGCATACAAACTAGATATCAGGCCATGCATCCCAATGACTCATTTTATTCTAAATTAAGGTACTGAGAATGAACAAAAATTTTCATATGACATCAATATCATTTAGACAAGTCTTATTTTTTCTCGTAAGTACATAAAAAACACACGGGCACACACACAAACACATCATTTATTCCTGCCAAGGTTCTTATGACTAAGAATGCCCAACAGCATCCATTGAAATTGAAAACACAATTCGTCCCTGGTCTGATATTGCTAGTTCCCTGCCTATTACCTCTCAAGTTGTTCCTGGAAGCAACAAGAAGCCCGAACATGGCATGCATCCATCTACTTGAAAAACTCCATAACCCAGTAGTTACATGCAAAGCATGCGAACCTAATGCCACTAAATCCTGCTTTTGTTGCCAATTCCAAGAATTCTTGTTCACTTCGCTCTTTGCACTTTATGTATCTTGTCATCACCACAACATCAGTTTGGAAGACACTTTTCGCAGTGGTACTTGTGTTAGGTTTAGTGGGTAATATTTCTTCCACAACAATAAGCTTTCCATCATCAGGAAGAGCATTATAGCAATTCTTCAACACCTTCAAGCAGCTCTCATCATTCCAAATAGGAAGTACCCACTGGAAAATTAAAGTCCAACAACGATATAACTTTGTCATTTTTAATGAATGAGTTAGTAAACATTATTTCATAAGATTTGTTATCCAAAAGGTGTTATTACACGACTTGCAAATGAGGAAAAAGATAAATGTAAGGCTTTGAGTTCAAAAAATGTGAAAAAGTTCTAATATGCTCAATAATTAAATGAAAATTCTTATTTTATTGGAAGAGATATAAATACAAAAATTGGGAGGAAAAAATATGTCAAATTCATAAAAAGGGACTAGTCTATTGCATATCTTGTGTCTTTCTCTTTCGTGATGGAGTAAAATCTTAATTTTTTCATGGAGTATAATAGAAATTATAAAAAAATGTGAGGAAGATGTGCTATTGTTTGCATTCGTGTAATCATACACAATTTTTTGAATTATTTCTTAATCATAGGACAAAAAAAATGGGATGCAAAAATTAATGCTAAAAATATTTTTCTGTTGAAACTATGATTTCTTGACGTACTTACCCCAACTTAGAATTATCCAAAAAATTAAGAATGACATTATTTTGTTATAACGCATTTATTGAGGGGTATTTTGAAATATCATGCCCAAGTATTGCACATATGTGCATTTATCATCAATAAAAAATAAAAAACTGACAGCAAAATGGCGAGCTAAAAAAAGTGCACCTTTATAAGGATGGCATCTCCTTTTGGGACACTCTCAAGCATATCTCCTCCGACATGTTGTACACCTACAATATTTTATAATTTTGAAATTTATGTATCTTACATTATGTACAATTTTACTGTAGGGATTTCATAAAAAATTATGTCTTGGATAGAAACTTTATTAATAAAATTGTAAACTGTTTCATACATTTTATATAATGCTATAATATAGAAATGTACCAAACAAGAAACAGATTGTAACATCTAAAATAAATTTTACATAAAAATCATAGAAATGCAATTTGGCGAAAAAATTTACTAAAATAAGCAATATATATTGTATGGAAACAAAACTCTATTAAAAGATACACATTCTTGAAGTTAATCGGCCCTTTTTATTATGTTTACTGTATTAAAGAATATAATATTTTAAATGATCTGACAGCATCTTATTAAATATTAATGTTCAACAACAATGTCAACCGTTGATATATATATTTTATTAGGCAACTTATAAAGCAATCATTTTTTTAAAAATTTATTGTTAACCATAAAATTGATTAAAATGTTAAAAATAGATTGCATCAACTTAAAATTTTCAATTTTCAAAAGAAAGAAAAAACTCCAACAGAAGTATTTGTCTCATTTATTAGGAGAGTCAAAATTCGAACAGTCACCCAAAACAATTACTTTCTCACCAAAAAGCTTCATCACCGCCCAACATCTCACCATCTATCATTTGTGACCTACACCATCAAATTTTCTTTTTTACTATTCCTATAATAATACTAAGAACAATTTTGAACCTTCGAAATAACAAGTCATCATTGTTGATTAATCTTCTTATACCAATATATATTCTTTTTTATTGTTCATCGTACCTTTTTTTTTTTTTTTTTTCATGATCGTTGAGCTTTTTTCCATATTACCTTTTGTCTTTCTGTTGAATGTTTTTGGGTCATTTTCAAAATAGGAAATTTTTTGTCGCTGGACTTCGTAATTCTCAAGGCACTCAACCTATATAATACTCGTAAGGTAATGTGATGGTAATAGAGGCTGGTGGAGGCTCAGTTTGCAGACAAAATGACAGATAGAGATTTGGTGAAAGTGTCTAATAGTGGTAAAAGGTGGAAGCAATAGTTATTAATGGGATTATGGGGGAAGTTGGAAATTGATGGTTGTTACTGGCTACTGCTTTTCTATATGGAATGGATTGAAGTTCAGAAAACAGCATCCGAGATATGGAAAAACGTGGTTAACACAATTGCGAATTTTTTTAATAAAAAATAAACTTGTCAATTTATAATTTTAAAGATTTAAGGAATTTTATTATAAATTTGTGACAATGTCATAAATTTATTATCTATAAATACTTATAGCATTAAACACTTTAAACTTCACCTTAAACACAATAGATATCTTCTCATATTATTATTTTTGTAATATTTTTAAGACAAGAAAAATAATAAGTCACTTAATATACATATATATATATGAGCATTTTATCTCTAAGTTTGACTTAAGAATCCTAAATGAAAAAGTTTCAATAACAACAATAATTGTCACTAAACATGTCATTATTATTATTATTATTATTATTATTATTATTATTATTATTATTATATACCTGGATAAGAGGGAGCATGCTTGACCACTGAAGGCAAGTCAAAATTGATACCATGAATATGAGGATACTTAGAAATGATCAAGCTAAGGGTGGCACCCAAACCACCGCCAGCATCCACAAGTGTGTTAATGTCTTCAAAGCCTTTGTAGGATTCCAGAATCTTCTTAACAACTATAATGGTAACGTTCGCCATTGCCTTGCTGAAAAGAATATTGAACCTTGTGTCCACTTCCATGTAGTCATAGCCGTACACTCCATGAACCCTTTTGAATAAAACTTCTCCTTCCACAATTGCATCCTTCAGTTCAGACCTATAAGCAAAATTATTTTTTATTAAATTATTCTCTTACTTCTTATCGCATCATTTAATTTCTAATTTAATTTTTATAATTTTAAATTTTAAAATTAAGTACTTAATTATTTTTATTCTAATTAGATATATCTTTTAATTTTTCTATAATGTTTTATCAATAATCTGTCACTCTCATTTTGTTTTATAAATTAAGAATTACGTGCTTTTCTTCTAAAAGAAAAATAATTCATAAAATATCATAATTTATTTTATGTCATTTGTTATTTAAAAATAAATAAATGTAAATTATATGAAACCTTTTTAATTATCAACAATTTGTGAGTAAGAATACGAGCGTGAAAGATCAAAGGAATAATGAACTAACCAGGTATCAAGGTAAACTTTATCTTGATCCAATAGAAGTAAGGGCGCAAATGACACGCCATCGTCATTGGGCGCAAAGTATTTAGCAACAGGGGCCAAACTGTAGAGCCAGTGATTCTCCGCCGTAGAATCACAGTAAACCACTGAGTGCGACGCCAACAGTCTGAGAACACGATCTAACATGGTGGCTGATTCTGGGGTCTTGCAACAAAGCTTCTCTGCAATCTCCTTTGCAGATAGCTTGGCCTCTGGACCTGCTTTCTTTATTATATCAAACACACCAAGCTCAGTGGCTGCCTGCAAAGCCATTGAAAACACAGTTAATGTGCATAGCTGCATGGCGTGTGAGAAGCTTCCTTCTTCTTCTTCTTGCAGTTGTTGTTTTACAATTTCTTCTGATTTTTCATTAAGGTGGTGAAAATGGTGCTCCTTAGAATTTGCCATTTTGCTAGCACTTGGAAATCAGAATGCTGAGGAATCAATATTATGTGTCTCTGTATGGAGTAATGAGTGGGATACAACAGCTTACAGATGTACTATTTATAGTGTTTTTCGGGACGTAATGATGGAAATTCTCTCTCCAAGATTATTATGATGGTTTGGTTTGAAATGCTAACAGTATTAAAAAAAAATATTGGAAGATAAATGCGTACCTGATGATGATGCAGTAGGTCCATTGTTGAGAATTGCAAGTTGTGAAAAAAGAGATTCAACCTGTAAAACCCCTTAGAGCATACAATGATTCCGAGAGAGAGAGAGAGAGTTAGGGAGAGAACCAACTTAGATACAAAATCATCAATATTTTTAGAATTTAGGATTAATATATAATAAAACTCCCTCCCTCTGAAGTCAGTGTTGTGATAGGAAACTAACTGACCACTAAGGGGCTGCAAATTGGGACCTCTACCCAATGGACTTATGTGTAATTTAACCTATCATAAATTATGCACAATCAACTAGAGCCTAATCTATTTTGGACTTAGCACTGATCACTTAATTAAGTTTGCTAATATCCTAATAATTAATTAATACTAATTCATAATAATTAATTAAAAATAAAATTAATTCAACAATCTCTCACTTAGATAGCATTAATCAATTATTTTGAACAAATAACAGAACAACAAGATTTAGACAATATTAAGCAATCAATGTATGCTAAACCATTTCTAAGATTTAGAAATGAAACAATACAGAATCACTGAATCTGACAAGGAAGCAAGTGATAGTCAACACACGAAGTCTCAAATCTGAATAGAATAGAATACGGAATTGGTTTTTCAACTACAGTTCAGAAAAAAAAAACAATACAAGATCATTGAATCCGATAGGAAAACAAATGATATAAACATTCTAACAATGTTTTAATATCTGAATTGAACGAAATTACGCAGATGGTCTTAAACTAATACAAAACTCAAACTCCCACTAAATCAAGGCTATATCAAAAGATTTAACAAGACCCATGTGAGTTACATATTTCTAAAATACTGCCACAAGTAAGCCTTTGGTCAATGGATCTGTCAACATTTGTTCACCAAAAATGTGAACCAAACGAGTCTGAGATTTAGCAATCTTCTCTCTAACAAACAAGAATTTAACATCAAAATGTTTAGCATGATTGGAGTTCTATGATTTTGAGAAAAGCATATAGCAAATAAACTATCATAATAAATGGTTAGAGGTCGTGATATAAAATCAACTAAATGCATGGTAGATATCAATTTCCTCAACCATATAGCCTAATAGGTGGTTTCATAACAAGCGATGTTCTCTACTTCCATTGTTAAGGTAGTTGTAAGTGTTTGTTTGATATTCTTCCACGAAACAACTCCTCCAGACATCATAAAGATGTGTCTAGAAGTTGACTTGTAATCATCCACATAGGATGCATAGTCTAAATCCGTATATCCCACAATTTCAAAAGGATCAGACTTTCTAAAAGTCAACATATGATGTTTTATACCTTGTAGGTATCTCATAACTTTCTTTGCAGCTCTCCAATTATCCTTGTCAGGATTGCTCAAGTATCTACCAAGCACACTAATAGTAAAAACTATGTTTAGACGAGTGCATACCTGAGCATATATAAGGCTGCCAACAATGGAAGCATATGGAATTTTATCCATTTCAGCTCTCTCAATGTCATTCTAAGGACACTATGATTTAGACAACTTTTCATCTTTCATACAGGTGCAGCACAGGAATCACAAGAGTCCATATTAAACTTCTTGAGGACTCATTTAATATAGGTTGCTTGAGACAAATGAAGAATGTCACGAGACCTATCATGATGGATTTGAATCCCAAGAACAAAAGAGGCCTCATCAAGATCTTTCATTTCAAAACGGCATGATAATATGTGTTTTGCCTCGTTCAAAAAATTCATTGAATTGCTGGCTAATAAGATGTCATCAACATAGAGCACAAGGATGACAAAACTGCTCCCACTAAACTTCTGATAGATACAATGGTTTAAAGTATTCTCAATGAACCCAAGTGAGGTGATTACCTCATCAAACTTTAGATACCATTGCCTGAAGGCTTGTTTCAACCTATAGATGGATCTTCATAACTTACACACTAAGTGCCTTTTATCAGGCTCAACAAAACTATCTGGCTGGGTCATGTAGACTTCTTCATATAAATCTCCATTCAGAAATGCAATCTTGACATCCATCCGGTAAAGTTCAAGGTCTAATTGTGCAACAAGAGCCATGACAACTTTGAAAGCGTCCTTAGTCGAGACTCGAGAGAAGGTTTCCGAGTAATCAATACTTTCTTTCTGGTTGTAACCTTTAGCTACAAGTCTAACTTTGTATCTTTCAATTTCACCAGTAGCCCCTCGTTTGGTCTTAAATACCCACTTATAACCAATAGGTTTGTACCTGTCTGGCAATTCAGTAAGCTCCCACACTTGGTTGCGATGCATAGAGGCAATTTCATCATTCATTGCCTCCAACCATTCAGAAGAGTGAAGACTTGACATTGCTTGCTGAAACGATGTGGGATCTGCTTCAACAGTATTAGATTCAAATTCCTACAAATAAACCATGTAGTCATCTGGTATTGCATGCCTGGGGATTCTTTGACACCGTCTTAATTCAATTATTGTCTCCTTAGTGTTATCAATAGGTGGTTATACATTAACCTCAACTGGATTTTCAACATCATTTTGATCAACTGGTGGAAGTGGCAAAATAGGTACAAGTAAGATGGTATTCTCTTCATGTAAAGCAATGTCCCTAGGCATGAGACTTTCACTATCCAAGTCATCCTCAAAATAAAATATCTGATCAAATTCAATGGCTCTGGTAGTGTGAGTAGGATAATAAAATTTGCACCCACTCGATCCAAAATAATACCTAATGAAGAAACTACTAATAGTTCTAGCATCAAGTTTCTTCAATTGGGATTTATACGGCCTCACCTCTGCCTTGCAACCCCATACTCGAAGGTGTTTTAAACAGGGATTCTTTCCAAAATAAAGCTCATATGAAGTCTTAGGCACGGATTTACTGGGAATTTGATTCAGAATTTAAACCACAGTCTTTTGAGCTTCATCCCATAAGAACTTTGGCAAGGAATGAGTAAGCATACTTCTAACCATGTCCATCAGAGTAAAATTTCACCGCTCTGTAACCCTATTTTGCTAAGGGATGTCAGGCATTGTATACTGAGCTTCTATACCATATTCTTGTAAAAATAAAGTAGATGGACCAAGATTTCTGCCTGTTTTAGTATATCTCTCATAATACTCACCACCCCTGTCTAATCTTACACATTTAATAACCTTGCTAGTCTTCAACCCAACTGCTACCTTGAAGGCTTTGAAGGCATCCGATGATTATGGCTTCTCTTATAGAATATCGATCCACCCATATCTGGAGTGATCATTTATGAAGGTAATGTAATATTTGTAGCCACTCATAGTAGGAAGAGTGATAAGACCACAGATATCAATATGTTTAAGGTCTAAAATGTTCTCAGCCTTACTTACCCCTTTGTTCCTAGCTCTAGCAAGAAGTCTTTTTCCCTTTATACAGTCAACACAAGTGTCATAATCTGTGAAGTCTAGATCATTCAGTACACCTTGTTTGACCATCCTCTCTAATCTCTCTCTAGAGATATAACCCAAACGCTTATGTCATAATATGGAAAAGTTCTCATTAACTATTGTCATTTGTGTCCAGTCACAACATTAACAAGAGCACTGTAAGTACCAACTAGGCAAGTATTCAAATTTAAATGATTAATTCATTCTGTAAAGAAGCAAAACCAGCAATAACAGAATTGAAATATATGTTGGTCTTTCCATTACCTTGCCAAAAGAAATAACCACAATTGTCTAAAACAGAACTGGAAATCAAATTCCTTCTTGAAGAAGGTACATCAATATCGTTCAAATTTAAAACAAGTCCAAAAGGTAAATTCAAACTAACAGAGCCTACACATTCAACTATTGCTCTGCTTCCATCAACTCCCAAGATGGCCTTCTCCTTTTTCACTTAGGATCAGCCTATTTCCGAGTCCCTATAATGAATTTGCAACATGAACAATTGCACCAGAATCCAATCACCAAGAATCAGAAAATGTCTCTAAACTATTGAATTCAAAACATACTAGAGCTCGAGGGAGGGGGAAGTTAGAAGATATATCTTCCTTCTCACACTTATTTTAAGCTCCAACAATTAGATGTTTAATGTCTGGGCTTCTTACAATAGTGACAATCACCCTTGAAGGTAGACTAATTTAGACCTTTGTTTTGTTTGCCACCTTTCTTAAATATAGGCTTTCCAGATTTCTTTGAATCTGGTTTCTTTCCCTTTTTGTCATTACCACCCGCATTGCTATTTGAGCCATGAGATAGATAGTTTTCAGATGGTGGATGAGAATTTCCTTTTTTTGATGGACTTTTCCTCTTGTGTCACTATTGAAATCATCTACTATCCACTCTACTTCCTAAGAATTGTATGTGGTCCTCAAAACATTATAATTGTAGAACATAGTAAACCAAAAAACTTTTCTCCTAGGTCAACACCATAGGTCTTCAACTTGTTGTAGTAATTCACAAGTTTCATTTTATGTTCTCTGGCCCTAGACACCCTATCATAACGAGTGTTATCCAACAGTGATAGGTAATAGGCTTTCTGACTCTTATCAAATTTTTTGAATTTTTCACCTATGGCCTTCAGATATTTTGTCGCCGTATCCTTTTCAAGGATGCTTTGTCTAATGTTTTTTCAATTGTGAACTTGATCACTACCAAACCAATTCTGTTAGACTCATGCCATTTTGCTTGTGATAGGTCTTATCAGTAGTACTGGATTCATCGGTGAGGTCCACTAGTTTAGGTTTTCTAAAAGCTAAATCCTCTTTCAATATTGCAAGGTGCAGATCCAGAAACTCTCTCCAGTCATTAAAGTTAGTCCCATTGAGTGTTTTTACCACAAATAGTTGCTGGGATACAAAAACTGAGGAAAAACAAAATTGGAAAATATTGATTATGTGTGCACAACATAATCAGAAACAAGATTCCCTAACAAAACTCAGTTCATGCAATTAAGAGTAAAACGTTTATCATAATCCCGCCTAAGGATCCTGAATTACGATAAACCAAAAAAACTCAATGTGTATCATAAAGATTCGGCTCACTAGATTCCCCATACAAAAATGTACTCAACATCTCTATATCAATAGGATACAAGACATGTTGAGACATTAAAATATACTGCCAGCCTATCCAATGTGATACAGACAACAAATTACATTGAAGATGTCATACCGATAGGGTGTATACATCATCAATATAATAAATTTATAGTGTTACCAAAAATGATAATCACTTATTCATGATAGTGAGTAGTTAATTTCTAAGTGTAAACGCTCTCACTACAAGTGTGAGAAGTACACAAACCTACACAGCACAATTTTTCTTTGCACAAAATTTGTCAGAATATGAACACTAAAAATATTCACAAATTTGTTTGACATACCAAATCACACATCTAGGGAGAATGGACTTCATATATTACATATAATAATATTTATTTTATTTGTAATTTTTGTCACACAAAAATTCCAATGATACAATATAATTTTTTGCTGTAAAAACTTTAAAAAATTTGAAATAAATACTTTCAAGCCTCAAAAAATTCTAAAAAAATAATATTCATTAGATTCAGCATGAAAAATAAAGGACATGGAAGAAACAGTGGGTCAAAAGGCCCACTGTGTGAGCCACACGTGCCATCCCTGCATGTAGGCTTGGAGGTTGAAGGTTGTTCATCACCTTCAACCTCCAGCCAGGTTGAGTAGACCCGACTTCAGACTCGATGCCACCCATTTGGGTTCTCGTCCAATTCTCCTTCGTTTCTCAACCAAAAACCACAATTTTAGTGTCGTTGAAATCATAATACCAAGATCTACCATAGCTCTAAAATAGTTTCAAGAATTATGGGCAAAATCAAGGCTGGGTTTTCGATTGAATAAAATGTTGGTTCTTATGGTAAAAATTCAATTCTCTCTTGATTCTTAGTGAAAAAACACAATCTATATGTTTATGGACTCAGAATATCTCAATCTATAAAAACCCTAAATCAATTGCACCAAATAACCAATGAATCAAGAGATCCTAATTTCAAAAAAAAAATTCAAACCCTTACATAGTAAAATTTCAAAATTTTCCATGCAAAATAGAGTACCAAATTCCATAAGTTCTTGATTTCAAAAAATTGGGGATTTTTTATTTAAAAATTCTCATAATACAGATAATAAATTAATTGAAGATACAATACTGTTAGCAGCGTTCTGACACCATTTTCTAATAGTATTCAAAAAATTATTAGGAGATGAATGCATACATGATGATGATGTAGTAGGACCCATTATTGAGAATTGCAAGTTGTGGGAAGAGAGATTCAACCTATAAAACCCCTTAGGGTACATAATGATTTAGAGAGAGAGAGAGAAAGTTAGAAAGAGAACCAACTTAGAGATAAAATCATCAATATTTTTAGGGTTTAGGACTAATACATAATAAAACTCTCTTTTTCTCTCAAGTCAGTGTTGTAATAGGAAACTAACTAACCACTAAAAAGTTACAATTTGGAACCTCTACCGAATAGACTTGTGTATAATCCAACTTATCATAGATTATGCACAATTAACAAGAGCTCAATCTATTCTGAGCTTAGCACTGATCACTTAATTAAATTTGTTAATATCTTAATAATTAATTAATTCTAATCTATAATAATAATTAATTAAAAATAAAATTAATTCAACATGAAAAACAAGGTTATTCTTCTGCACTCCCTTAAGAAAATTCTCATCGATAGGCAGTAATAAGTTTTATTAAAAAAAATTATACTTTTTGTAATTTTTGGAAGTTGTAATTTTTATATAAAAATAAGAAAAATTTTAAAATTTCCTTATGGCTTTTCAACTTTTATGATTTCTATGATAAACTTTGGTAAAATTTCACAAAATTTTCAAACTTAAAAGAAAGGATTATCTTATATAGGTATATACGTTGCATGTGCAATTTTTATTAAAATGATATTCTTCTATAGAAGCTTTACTATCACTTTTTGAACAGAATTTAAGGCTGCAACCAAACACTGAATCACAGCCTTATACAAAGTCACTTATTGATTTTATAAGACAAAACATGTGATCAATTTTATTAAATAATCTTTTTCATAAATGTATGAGCATTTGTATTTTGCAGACTTCATTGATAAAGATATATTGTTTTGTATAAAATGTTCAACATCATTTTCGTATAAAGATATATTGTTTTGCTGTTCTGGTTATTTGGGTAGTATTTTGGCTCTGATTTACAAGACTTCTTTATAGTTGGTGTGTTTATCTTTCGGCGTGAATTTAGGTTTGCAAGGCAACGCGCTTTGTTTATTGGTGATTGCCTGTAATAAGAACAAGTTATGAGCAATTTGGTTAACGATTGTTTTGGTGGTTTGTTTTTTGTTTTAGTGCAATTCCAATTATAATATTGTTGATTTTAAAGATCTGCTCGAAAGTTAAAAAAGCAGGTTAAGAGTAACTAGTAGAAAATTTTTGGAAGCGGTGTCATATATAGTGAAGGGAACAACCGGAAAATGATTAAGGTAGCATTTTAGGGATAACTAGTAGAAAATTTCTAAAAGCTGTGCCATTATGCCAAAAAGAACAACAAGAAAAAGATTGAGAGGAAAATAGGAGTAGTTAGCTGAAAATTTCTACGAATTTATATATGTTGAGATCTCAACGTTATTTTTGTGGTAGGAGGATGTGTGCGTTCAGAGGGAGTTGCTCGCCCATTGTTACTTGCTACAAGTCTCATGAAGTTTGAATTCCACCAAATGTTTCTTCTTTATAACTACATTTTATTGAATCTTATTGTTGGGAGTTTAAATTTATGTAACAAGTTTAAGTTTTGTAAATTTCATTTTGAGAGATGTTAGAAAGTAATATTTAGTAATTAAGTTATATTATGATCTTGTTTATAATACATCCAAAATTAAAGGTATTAGAGTATTAAGGTTAAGTCTTTTATAATATTCAGCTATTTTTAATCAATTATAATATCAGTGCTCTTTATGTTTCTTAGTTGAATTAAATTTCTTCGTTATTTGGAATCAAATTTAAAAAAAAAAAATTGATATCGAATTCATCTCAATGAAAATCAGTTCATTTCATTTGTAAAGAATTTTCTAAAATAACAATTTTAATTGAAATTATAAATAAATTTTATTATTTGAAATATATTGAAAATGTATCAAATTTGATTAAAATATCAGCAAGAGTGGTAAATATATTGATACAATTTGTATTTTGTATCAAATGAAATAAATTTAAATGAAATCTTTAATAAATTTAAAAAATTTCATAATCGTATACATGTAATTAGAAAAGGAATCGTAAATAAAAGAAAATTTTCTTTAACTTAAACTCAAACGGCTTTTGAGAAGGAATTCATTTTAAATGGAATAATTATTTTTATTGGTTCCAAACTGGGTTAGTGTAGTTCAATTCATTTTGTTGTGGTGAAATACTTTATTCCAATTTTTGTTTGAATGTATTTGTAAATATATATAGTCTCCTTTATGTTTTAATTTAATGGAATTTTGACAAAAATTCTATTTTTATAAAATAAAATAATTTTAAGTACTTCTTTTAGGGTCCATTTGTTTAAGAGGAAAATATTATTTTTAGAAATTGTTTTTCTAACCTTCCTACATTTGGATCCAATAGAATAGTTGGTTAACAAAAAAAAAAGATTCTAGTTAACAAAAAATTATAGCATATTTGAAAAAAAGTGATTGTCTCTTTTAATTAAAAAAATTATTTTTTAAAATCATCTTATATTACATAATCATATTCTCCCCTTCTATACCTTCATTTATTCTCTTTCCTATCTTTCTCTATCTACCTTTTTTTGCTTCCTTTCATTATCTCTCTATGATTCTCTCTATCATATCTCCCTCTCTTCCTTTTTCTCTCTTCTCTCACTATTCTATTTTTATCTCCCCTCTTCTTCTCTCCCTCTCTCTCTCATTTTTTTCTTTCTCTCCTCTCTCTCCTCAGTGCCTTCTATTCCTTCTCTATCTTTTGCTTTCTTCCTCACTCTCCCTCTCTCTCATCTTCTTTCTCTCCATCCATTCTAACAAATATTGATAATTTAATAATTATATTAAAAATTATATTGAGAAAGTATTTAAATAATTAAAAAGGTTGGCAAATGTACTTAACTGTTTTGGCCAAACTTAATTGAATATGAAACTTCATGAAAAAATAACAAAGATGAAAAAAAATGATTTGAATATTCTTTTTTAGATGTTACTTTTAGTGTAAAATACACTTAATTTTTAATTTTTACTAATAAAAATTTATTGATTCCTATTTTGAAAACATTCTAATAACAAAATTATTATTGTGCGACTTAATTTTAAAGATAAAATTTACATATATAGTGATATTTTTCAATAAAAGAAAATTGTTTGTTTTTATGCAACAAATAAGAGAAAATATTTTTTTCAAACAATAAAAAATCAATTCATTTTCTAGAAATACACTTTCTTAGAAAAATACTTTCCATAAATTTTTGTTTTCCATCAAAACAAATGGACACTTATCTTATTTAAGTTTCAATTTTGATGAATTAGGACTATAATCATTTCTTGATTATCTTCTATTATAAGTTCTCTTCCTACTCAAGTCAAATGTCTTGTTGGATAAGGATTGCAACAAACAAGGCCTATTGATGCATTATATCTAGGCATCAACAAGTGGTCCAAGAGAGTCAAAAAGACACAAGAGATCAAAATGTAAAATATAAGACAGATAGTTTTTTATAATTTTAATAGGATTATTTGAGATCGCATAATTTTTTTATTTTTTTTGTGAGTTTATTGAGAGTGAAAAATATATATACTATAAAATATATTTGGATGTATTTAAAGTATGAATTTGAGAGTTATTATACTGTTCATACTCTTGTTCTTGCCTAATTAGCATATTTGTTCTCATCTTCTTTGTAAAATAGGTTAAAAGTTCAATCACGTTAAATATTTATGTCTCAAAATTTTATTCTTCTTTGATGTTTAATTATATCAATGCATTTCTACATCAAATATTCCCAACATAATCAAGTTACTATTTGAGGTAAATAAAATATGTAATTTGGATACTTTTCTTTTTGTTTTTGTAATTTTTTAATATTACAGAAAATATCAATTTTTTTTTAATCTTCTTATGTGTAAAAATATAATTTCTAAATCCCACTACATTAAAAAATTTATATTTATCATTCTAAAAAAATAATCAAATTAAAAAGAAGAGTATCCAAATTCTCACTACTCGTCGGTGGCTTATAAGGAGATTGGTGCTTTTTAATGGTTAAAAATAGGAAGAAAAATAAAAACATATATAAAAAATTGGATTTCGATACATAAGGGTAGTTGGTTAAATCATATAAAAAATTGGATTATGTTTTTGTGGTGGGTTGCAATTTATTTTCGTAAGTGTTAATTTGAATAATGTTTTTATAAGATTTTGTAATTTTTGCGCAAAGTTTTGTACGTCCTGTTATTACCCGTGGGCATACAACCAGCGTAGCTCTTCCTTGAAAAGTCACAAGTTCGAAGGCCCGGATGGAATCTTATATAAAACTACAAAACTTACAATCATCTGTACACTACTACAGACATAAGCGTGTATCTATATATGACATTAAACAAGTTCCAAGGTCTCCGACCAATTGTGGATAAAACTACAAAACTTCCAATCATCTATACTA
>JANHAO010008824.1:0-18909 GCA_026873985.1 Saraca asoca | reverse complement strand
GGTAGAATTAATAAATTCATATTGGTAGATTTATGGAAGTTATGTGCATTGTGTGTTATGTCATGTGCATAGTAAGGCTTGTAGGGGGTTTCCTGAAGGAAAAGGATTCCTAATGGTGACCTTCTACGCCGGTCACGGACCTCGGGATTGGGTTGTGACACGTCGGTGCAGCAGCTTCAGCTGTCTCCGCCGAGTAACGAAGTCAGAATCCCTCAAAGGGGTAAGGGTTTCAAATAAACGTAATGGGTTAAGGGTTAATAACGGAAACAAATTCCCTTCCACTTAAACTAAATAATGAGTAAAAGAATCAACTCTTGATTCCGTTACTAACATAGTAAAATTCATGAACCAAATGGGCCCTAAGCATGGGCACAAGCTATAGAAGTAGCAAATCGAGAGCTACAGATGTAGTAAACTGAGAGCTACAGAAGTAGCAAACCAAGAGTTACAAAAGTAGCGAGTTAAATCAATAACTATGAAGATAGTGAAGCAAATTAAGAGCTACGGAGGTAGTAAAACAAATTGAGAGCTACGAAGGTAGTGAGCCTAATCAAGAGCTATACGGGGATAATGTGCATGCAAATTGTAGAGGTAGTGAAGGAAACACAGGATAAAATTTTGAGTTTTAAAGGAAGCTCATTGAAGTTTGTAAAGGTAGCAAAGTTCTCAAGTTTTGAAGTAAACTCGTCAAAGTTTGCAGAGGCAGCAAAATTTTTTAGTTTCGGAGGAAGCTCATCCAAAGTCTATAGAGGTGGCAAAACTTTTGAGTTTCGGATGAAACTTGTTCAAGTTTGCAAAGGCAGCATTATTTTCAATGGAGCCAGCTCAAGGAGACAAGATAAAAGGAAGTCGAAGAGCTAATGAATAGTAAACTAAAGATGATCCTGATGTTGTGTCAGGTTAAGGGTGTCATCTTTTCAAAAGTCCTCAGGTGACGTTAGCTCAAAAAGACAAGATAGGGGTGGTCAAGGGAGTAGCTCATAAAAGTAAGTTGAAGACCCTCATAAAGAGTTCAAGGGAGTAGCTCATGAGAGTTGTGTTAGATTGAAATGTTAACGAGGACATTGACATTCTTTAAATGGGGGAGAATGTCACGAGTTGACTTTATGAACAATTTGATAGGGCAAACATACTTGGTTTGACACGAGACTTTGTGAAAAAATCAAGCATGGTATGGAAGCTTTGTAGCTCAAATTTGGGAGCAATCTGACTTGTGTATTATTTTTTTGATTTTCCTCGTTTCTAGTAGCTTCGTGTCCATAAAAATTGATGTAAAATCTTAACTCAAAATTATGAGAAAAGGTCTTATGTTAATTCATGAAAAGTATATCTACTCATGCCATTTGACCTTTGGCTCAAAATGCTCTTTAGGGAGAAAGTATTGGTAGCTTGTCAAGCACTCAGTTGGGAGCACCTTAAGGCCTTGTCAGATGTTTGTTCGGGGCTCGTTGACATTTAGTCCAAGGATATAAAGAAGTGTGTTGGCTTAAAGCCTTTATTACGCACTCTAATTTATGTAATGAGACATATATCAATAAAGTGGAATTGTTCCTCTCCGTATTCAATTGTCGTTTCATATTTATCTGTTGTGCCTTAGAAGCTACTTATGTGGGGCATTCTTGAGGTTTGTTTGTTCAATTGCTTTAGTTTATTTGCTTATGTTACTTTCAAACATATGCATATTTTATAATGCCCTGTATATCTATTCAAGTGTGGCTCAAATTGTTAGAAAGTTAGCATGTCAATCAAGAGTGACGACATGCTATATAATTTCGATTAAAGAACTATCGACCTCAACCCATGATACCGTGCTAATTCTTAATGAAATTTAAGATGCAAAAGCTTTAAACGTGTTTAGTTAATTGAATGACGTCCATAATACAACCAAAAAAATAATATTACTTACAACCCCCTAAAATAATACCCCATGAATGACCGATTTGTCATATGAAATCATTGAAATATTATACATTAATAGTGAGTATATCTAGTGGATGTATTTTTTTTTTTAAATTCCACTAACATTACTTAAAATAATAGAATATTATATCCATTAACTAAATATAATCATTCATCACACTCATTCAAAGAGTACATGATATTGATATCCATACTTTTGTAATCAATCCAATTTCATTTAATACATATTAGATCACATTAGCATTAATGTTGGGAAAATTTTGCTTTAGCCCGCTATAGTTTGTCCATACCATTTTCAATATCCTATGGTTAACTCAGTCAACCAAAAAACCACCCTTAACAATTTTTTTACCCAAGATTCTATTCAAAATCTGTAATTTTGTCCTATCATATTTACAAAATGCAAAAATTAAATGGAACTTTGAAATGTCTGTATCCAAAGTGCAATAGTTCATATTTCACAATTGAAAGTCATACCAATCAACGAGAATCAAAATATAAAATTTCGGTTGAGTGATATAAAATATTTATAAACCTTCCTTACAATGCTAACGTAAAATAAATCAAAATCATTAAAAAAATATACACTAAAAGGGTAATTTTGTTTTTCTAGAATGCAATTTTTTTTAATTTGATCCTGTTTAATTTTTATTTTTAATTTAATTTTGATAGATTTAATTTAATTTAATTAAATTCCTTTGTTTATTTATCTCTAAACTTGTTACAAAATCAATGCTACAGAAGGTCAAAATCTAATTAGCACCTTTCAATGCTTACATGATATCTGTCATATTCTACTTTAAACATAATACATGACTTTGATTCAAAAGTATAAATAAGAATAATAACTTAATTTCTTCTTTTTTATTTTTTAATATAATATTATTTTAATTGACGTAAATACTAAATTTTTTTCTACAATCATATTTAGTATTTACACAAATATTAAATGCTATCATATTAAATTTTATGATTTTAAATTATCGTTTTACTTATTAGGATGTGAGATAGATTAACAGAAAAATTTGATTAAAGAAAATTAAATCTATCAAAAATTAAATCTAAAATAAAAATTAAATTAAGACTAAAATCAAAACACTTACATTTATAAGAAAAAAATAAAATAAAATGATATTTTAGTCAAAATTTTACGGACTCCAGTATTGCAATTCTTTTTTCAACAAAAGATATTTGATTCATCCGTGATGACGTTGTATTGAAATTTTATGTGAATTAACAATGCTCTTGTAGGTAAAAGTAAGATAATACATAAATGGTCAAACCTAAATAATGATGCTTATTCAACAAAGAGATGTGATGAAATTAAAGGCCATGAACAAAATTTTGGATAAAAAACAGTACAAGGATTTCATGTTAATTGACTAAACCTTATCTCATTGTGATCTACCACAATTTCAATAACTACTTTAATGTATAAATCTTTGAATCAAGGATAACTCATTTTATTATTAGAGTTGACTTATGTGACCTCAAATAGACATAAAAACATTATTTTTCTCTGATAATGATGATTGAATTTGAATATTTTTTTTTAATCTTTATGATGATATTATTTTAGAAAGTATATAAAGAAAATTTTTTAAATTTAATGAGACGTAAAATAAAGAGAAAACTTTTAAATTAAATAAAACGTAAGATTATGTCCACGGTCCGATAAAAATTTTATGTTTATTTCTTTTAACATTGAATGGAAATGATTAAGCATGGAAGGAAGGTCTAAATACATTGTATTTAGAAAGAAATCAAATTGCATACATGCACCCGTTAACTTAAAAGGTCAAACTATTAATACAAGGATAAGGAAGTTTTGGATGGGCAAGATTTGTAAAACAAGGAAAGAATTTCAAGTAGGCAGAACGTGGATCATTTAAAGGTAATTTTTTTTAGGATAAATTATTGTTTTATTTTTTTTATAATTTCACTTAATTTCTAATTAAAATTTTAAAATGGATCTTTATATTTATTTTTTATTATATTTTATTAACAATTAGTACATCAAGACAATTTTTTATGATATGATTTAACGATGATTGATATAAAATTTTCATGTAATTTTTATTTATATTTAAATGATGAATAACTTAAATAAAATTAAAATATTTTATAAAATTTTCATTTTTTTTTAGAGAAAATTAGTAAGTCTCTTGTTTTTAATTTTATAAATTACTAATAAATTATTATTTATATGAACTAATTACTAGAAAGCTTAATAAGAAAATGAGAAAAAATATCAAATTAAAAATAAAAAATAATTATAATGATCTAATTTAAAATTTTTAAAATATAAAAATTTAATTAGAAATTGAGTAAAATTACAATAGGAAATAGAATAATTTATCTTTTTTGTATATTTATAAATTAGTAAGTATTTATGCAAAACATAAATCATTAGATTATATTTAAGTAATTCAATTTTAAAAAATTACACTTATGAAAATTGTATTAATTTAAAATTATTAATATCTGTATTTATTATGGAAATGTTTTGTTAGATTTTTAGAATATTTTAATAATTAATTATAGATAATAATCATGAGTAAAATAACTATTTAAAATAAATTTTATTTTAATTAAAATTATAAAAACAATTAAAAATTATATCTACGTTGATCTCATTTTTTTCTTTTCTTTGTATTATCTTTATTCTAATAATAAAAACAAAAACTTTAGTTCTCTTTCTTTTTATGTCAAATTTTTATTATTAAAAAGTAAACTTTGTATACATTAACTAAAGGTTATATATAATTAATTATTAAAAGATATTATTAATAAAAAACAAAATTTCTATAATTAATTATTTAAAAATTAATTATTAATATTTATAACTAATTATTCCAATATAATTATACGCCTCTTTATCTTATTTAGAACCAGGTCGATTGTCATCAGTGAACTTAATGTTTGAAAAATATTTGATCTATTAAAAGTAGGAGTTTAATCTTATTTTTCTATCATAAAGTATATTTTAATTTTAATTTTTTTGGTACCAATTTAAAGAATTGTTAATGAGCAATGAGTGAGTAAGCAAGTATAAAAGAGCGAGGAAGGACAGCAGAAAACAGAGAACGCAAGTGTTGTGCGTTGTGACGGCTAGGGTTTCTTCCTGTATGCGGAGAAACCATGCTGACGTAGCACTGTCACTGCACACGTGGCTGCCATTTGCGATTTCAAGATAGCAAGAGATTGAAAGTGCCTCCAAAAAACGACAAAAAACCTAGAGAGAGAGACAACAGAGGGTACTATTATGGTGGGTCAACCATTTAAAAGTGGGCGATTTCTGACGTGGCACGCCTTTCTCCAAAATATAGTATTTTATCAAGCAATTATATGACAAAAAAAATAAGGAAATGATAAGCAAACCCACCACACCTATGCTCATTGTTAATACACTTTCAAAGATAAAAAAATTAAAAGTAAAATAATATTTTCATTTCAAGATACCACTTTTTCAATTTAAATTTTCATATACATATCTTACAGTATTTAAATTAATCTTAATAAATATTATATAATAAATTAAAATACTTTTAATAATATGTTTAATACATAACAACAAATGAGAAACAAAAATGTACAGGAGAAACTCTAATTACATATATGATGTCACAGTTCAATTAAATGTGCTGTAAAATGTGGTATTTTTTTAAGTGATTTTTTGTCACTTATAATATTAGATTATTTTTTTTAATGGATACTATTAACGTGATACGTTTTCACATCACAAAAGTCATTAATTATGAAGCAGCATAAGCAACTTTGGAACAATTCAATAATTAAATGATGAAATTATGGCATTTTATTTTTAGAATAAAATTAAATAAAACGTTTTCTTGATTTTATTCCTTCATGTCCACAATCTAATCAATATTTTTTTTTTATATTATGATAAAACAAAATCTTGAACTAAGTACCGTGATGTTAATAATCTTTCTAATTCAGTCTAACAAAAATTTATTTATATTAATGATAAACTTAATAAATTAATAAAAGAAAAGATGTTTTTGCATATTTTATATAGAGTAGAATTCAAATTGAAAATAATTTTTTTACTATTGGCATTCAAACAAGGGGAATATTATTCAAAATTGTTGGCTATGAAAAAGTTGGTTGCTGCCGAACTAAGAAAATAGCATGTCCTTTATAGTTAAAGTTCACCCATGGGTGAAGCTAACTTTTTCCAGCTTCACAAAAGATATTTACTGACTAGTGCCTTGGGACGAAAAGTGGAGGGCGTAGCCAATGACAGGATCCGAGGCGACGAATGTGCAAGAACCGAACCAACACGTGTTGCCGCCTGATCTTGACACGTCACCAAAACAACGTTGCCATGCTGTCAAACAACATTAATGTGAACGAACCAGAGTAAGCGCGTGGAGTTAAAGCGAACCCTTTACTTGGTTTCCCATTAACGAAGTTCAGAGATTTTCCACATATTTCTATTATAATACATTTTTTTATATCTAATCAAAATAAATTAATTATAAGTAGTGCTTTGTCTTTTTTACTTTTTATTCTGTGGTTTTTTGGGGGAAAAAAATAAGCGGGGCCCGTGACGAGTCAGCCGAAGTTGCCACATCCCGCGAACGTGACAATAGGCTAAGCCAACGCGAGGACATAATTTCTAGATCGGCAGCTAATGTGGGACCCACACTTCTCGGAAGTTCCGTGATCGCGACTCAAGCGTACTCCTGAAATCACCTTCTCTCACAGCCGTTGGATCAAAAAGTGCTAACGGTAGAGATTCAACAGTGCCAGATCGGATTATCGTTCGTCGGAATCTGCCTCTCTTCCAATGATGCCCTTGCCACGTCAGACTCATCGGACGGCTGCAGAAGCGCGTGGTACCGACAATCCAAAATACGAACCGTAGAATATATGTTAATTTGATTATTACTAACGTGGGTCCCTCAGTTTAGTTTATCTGAAAAATGTAGCCAGAAATAAAAAATTAAAAAAATATAAAAGAAAGAGAAAACGTGGAAGCGAGATAATGAATTTGACCGGTTGGAACGATTTTTTCTGCGGTCACCTAGATTCCTTGTGAACGTCGTGGTTGCTTTTACCAAGGTCAGTGTCACCGGTTATAGCCGGTTGAGTAACTCTTTGGGAAATTCAAGGGCTTACTTGGCACTGTTGTCACTTCCCAAATGAATAAAACAATTTCCTTTTTTTTTTCTTTCCAATATTTTAACATAAATATATAACATAAAATATTCCCTACTCATTAATTATTGTTTTATACCAAATCGGTGGTGAGTAAACACATTGGAAGCTTGCGGAGAAAGAAATTAAGATGACACGTGGAGGTTAGCTGCACAAAAGGTTAAATTTATTTCCCATCTGTTGTGGATTCAACGGCAGCGATATTGCCATGTTGGCATCAGCTAATCGTGACCGTTGGATGTTTAGAAATTAACGGTTGAGATGTTACCATGTGATGCAATGGTGAATCGTGACCGTCCAGGAGGGTTTGGAGTGGGCTCTGGCGGAGAGTGAAATAGCCGAAAGAAGATGAGATTGGAGCACAAAAGGAGGACTTAGAAGAGAGAGAGAGAGAAAGAGAGGAGGACTGGAGCTGGAGCAGCTAGAAGAAGATAAGCGAAGAAGAAGGCGGACGAGAAAATCTCTCTGATAATTCCGAAACAGCGAAAGATCTCGGAGGACTAAATCAATATTGGGGTTGAAAAGGCCTTTAATCTGTTTTCTGTGAATCATTTTCTGGGGATTATGGTTCGGGAATTTTCCCGATGATAGATGAGGTGAATCTCGTGGGAGTAGTAGCTGATTATCGCTTGTTGGAGGAAGGAGGACACAAGGGTTTTCTCGAATGGACAGGAATAGAGAAGCAAGGAGAGCAACCATGGCGGCCAATGGTTTATCCAGAAGAAGACATAGGACTAACAGTCTCAGAGACTCACCAGGTTGAAAAATTATATCAGATCTAAAGCTTTTGAAACTAACTCATTTGGTTGATTTGCAAAAAGAAAGCAACTTTGTTATTCACTGATTGATTTTTGTTTTCTCTGGTGTTGTAGAAGAAGATGGACCAGTGGAGATGCAGGAGCCAGCGAGGCTAAGAGATCGAGGGGCTGGGAAAAAGGATCGAGATCATCATCGTGAACGGGACAGAGAAAGAGACAGAGACAGGGAGAGGGAAAGAGATCGATTGGGTCGCAGCAGCAAGAGGAGGAGAGGGGATAGGTTGATGCATAGCAGTAATAGAGAAGACGGTGAAGATAGTACAGAAGAGAGTGTTAACGATGAAGAAGACGATGAGGATGACGACGGAGCCGGTGGTGGTTCGGTGAGAATGCTTCCCTTGAACCCGTCCTCGTTGCCTTCCAACCATCGGAAGAGCTTCCCTCCGGCTAAAGTTTTTAGAGCGCCGCCGACGTGGAAAGCCGCCGATGAGATGATTGGAGTGTCGGTGCCGAGGAAGGCCCGCTCAGGTAAAGGGAAAGAGTAATAGAATTTCCATTAGAAATTGGTGAAGAAATATTGGGATTCTTACATTTTTCCTTCTTTTTGGTTGTTTTTGAATCCTCAGCGTCTACGAAGAGGTCGCATGAATGCTGGGCCTCGGGTGGTGGAATAATGCCGGAACAAATTCATCGGCAAGCCTCAACTTCGCCGGTGAGAACCGGAGTGGCGGCGGTGGGGATGGGGCCTACGCCTTCACCGGCTTCTCCATCATCATCGAATGCTTCAGTGAGGAAGAAGGCAGTGAGTGGTCGTTTCAGAGTTTTTTTTCTGGCGTTTTACCTTTTTCTGTTGGCTACTTACAAGCACTTTTGTTGCTGCAGAAGCCGAATGGACCAAAGCTTAGGCCTCCAAAATCTTCATCGAAATCATCTTCTTCAGCTCAAGATGAGATCGAGATAGAGATCGCGGAAGTGTTGTATGGCATGATGAGACAGCCACAAGGGCCTACGAAGCAGGAAATCATGGCTACCGATTTGATGAAGTTCGATTCCAGAGAAACAAACAAGTCTTCAAGTGATAAATCCAGAGTATCGTCACCGATCTCAAACTCACAGTCCGCGCAGCCTCTATCGTCATCGGTTCCACCACAAAATTCTAGCTCCTCTGTCACTCCCTTATCTGCCGTTGGTGGGTTTTCTGAGATTCTGAAGCTCAATTAGTTTTTTTCTTTCTCTTCTACTTTCTGTGCTTCGATTGGTCGGAGAAAAACTGAGGGGAAAGGGGTGGAAAATGCAGAACGTTGTTAAATTCCTGGGTTTTTCATTTGCTTAGTTTTTCAGCTTCCAACTCGTGGTGCTTTCTTGTCTCTGGATTTGATTTATGAAAAATATCTGACTTTTGATTAAATTCTGCAGCTCCTAAGAGGAAAAAACCGCGTCCTTCCAAGTACGATGATGAAAATCCGCCAAATTTTGCCGTTCGTAATAGCCCCATTTCATCAACGGCGAAGGCAGAAAGCGACCAGCCTTCAAAGATCGAAACTTGTTCATCAAATTTAGATAAAAACTCAGGATCTGCGCCTGAAAATGGCGGTGTTTCATACAATTTGGGCAATTCTCAAGTCGCTCCGGCGTCATCGGAGCCTCAGCCAGAGTCAATTAAGCTAGAAAGCAACATTTCATCCGATTCTAAGCCGTTAACAGGAGAATCGGAGAAGCAAGATGTGGGATTGAGTAAAGACCCTCAATCACCCAAGAAGGAATCTTCTGTGCACAAACTAGATGATGAGCGTGAAGATATGAAAGCGACTAAAGCGTGAGCATCATAAACTTTATTTTTGGTTTTCTCCCCACTAAGCTTTTTTTTTTTTTTTTTGTGTGTGTTTGTACTGGATGTGAATACTGAATTTTCCTTGTTGATTTTATCTCGGGGTTACAGGAATCAAGCTATTTCTGAAAGTGAAAAGCAAAGAGAAGAGAAATTCCAGATAGATCTGATGGTGGGTGTTTTTTTTTCCCTTTTGTATGCAAGATCTCTCTCTCTCTCTCTCATCTTCAATTTTGTTTATTTTTTTAATATATTTCCCGGTGGATTTTTTCAGGCGCCACCTCCACCGTTGAGATCATCTCCAGAAAGGGATGTGGAGGTCAATTTTGTGGCTAGGGATACTAAACCTATGGTATTAGATGCTGAAGCGGTGAGTGGGCCATACCCATGTCATCTCTTGCTTGTAGCTCTGGTTTATGTTTCTTAAGTTGAAAAACATTCAATATGGTGGTCTGATGTGCAGGAAGTCAAGCCTACGACTAGGGAAGATGATAAAAAGCATAGAATCAGCAGGGAAGATGCGGTGACTGTGGAAAATGAGAAAGTGAGAGCAACAGCTGAGGAAGCTGAGGCCAAGCCTGTTAGTGTTAATAAGGAAAGGAGTATTGACTTACAGCTTGATTTGGAGAAGGCTGATAGAGATAGTGGCAATGGCAATATGATTACCAAGAGGCATAATCAGAACATACAGAGGCAGCAGCAACCAAACTCAGAGAAAACAAGTATGTTGAAATTTGATGTGTATTTTCTTTAAGTCAATTCACTCCTCAGTTTTTCCACATTTGGTCATCTGTGTAAATATTTTTCTTATTTCAGTCCAATCCAGCTCTCTTCCTCTGCCAATGTCTGTTCCCAGCTGGCCTGGCGGCCTTCCACCCATGGGGTATGCTATTTTACTATAATGTGTTCCTTGATATGTTTGTGGAATTTCTCTTCTACTGGGATATGACTCTCTTCTCATCACCAGTTATATGGCACCTCTTCAAGGAGTTGTATCCATGGATGGGACTACTGTATCTTCTGCAGCTATGCCAGTATGAGAATTTTCTATTTCTGTTCGATTTCATTCACTTTCTGAATTTTAAGATCTTTCTGAAGTAATTTGAAACCATGTGCGCTGATTTTTTCTTTTTTTAAAATAAAATTTTGGCCAAGACTACATACCTTGAGCGACCTCAAGGTCTGGATCCTTGACCATGCGGCACTGTCTAGGCTGTCAAATTGTAGTCATTTAAATCAATGGCGCTGACAATTTGATGGCATCATTAAAACCATTAATATTGGTCTTGGGCAATTATTAATGATAGATATCAAACTATCGCTCAAATCTTCTTTGCAACTTTGCTTAATTATCTTTTAGAATTGCCCTGATATTTTTTTCTTTTTGCAGCCACCACATCTACTTTTTAACCAGCCTCGACCTAAAAGGTGTGCAACTCATTACTACATTGCTCGAACTATATCGTATCACCAACAACTTGCAAAGATGAATCCTTTCTGGTCAGCAGCAGCAGGTTCTGCATCAATATATGGGGCTAAGCACTGTAATCTCAATGTTGTGCCCTCTGCGGAATTGCATGGTAATATACCTGGCAGGGCTGCCAACTCTTCTCAAGACAAAGGGCATGGTCATGCCATGTTTCCTGGCTATCTTGGGAAGGAAAAAGGCTCTCAGGCAGCTGCCAACATGGATAATGCACAAAGAAAGCAGATTTTACTTCAGCAAGCTTTGCCCCCAGGAGCACCTAGCAATATCTTGGTATTATATGTCGTCTTTTGTTAACCAATATTTTTATTGTCCATTTTCCTGTTTGATGAATTAATCCTTTTTTTCACGAATTCCAGCATGCCCCTGCTTTCATTATCCCACTGAACCAGCAGCAGGCAGCTGCTGCTGCATCTGTTCGACCTGGATCTGTGAAGCCTTCACATGCTACAGGCAATGGGGCATCATCATGTCCATCTAATGTATCCCCAGCAAGCACTGCTGGTACAGGGGCCACAGCTGCACCAACAATGAGCTTCAGCTACCCAAATATGCCTGGAAATGAAACTCCGTACTTGGCCATTTTGCAGAATAATGGATACTCGTTTCCAATTCCTGCACATGTTGGTGGTCCACCTGCATATCGAGGAACCCATGCTCAGGCTTTGCCGTTCTTCAACGGGTCTTTCTACTCTTCTCAAATGCTTCATCCTTCTCAGCTTCAGCACCAGCAACTTCCTCAATCTCAGCAGAGCCAACAGCAGGGCCATCAAAATTCTAGTATTTCTAGTGGATCTTCATCGTCACAAAAGCATTTACAGAATCAGCAGCAAAAGGCCAATGCTAGTAACTCCAATGGTGGTGGTGCTGGAAGCTTGCATGGTTTTCCTTCCTCTAAAGGTCAGTCAACACAACCACTACAGAACCACCATTCTTCTCATCCTGCTCGACAAATTGAGCCTGAGATGGGTGGAGAAGAAAGCCCCTTGGCTGCTGATAGTCGGTTGTCTCGTGCTACAATGAGTATTTATGGCCAAAATTTTGCAATGCCTATGCAGCCCCCAAATTTTGCTTTGATGACACCTGGATCAGTTGGTGGTTCTGGTGTCGGTGCCAGTGTTAATGGTAATCATGGTGAAAAGAAACATGCACAACAGCACACTGGGCCAAAGGCTGGAATTGAAACATCTCAAGCTTTTGCCATGTCTTTTGCATCCATTAATGGTGCTACTACTGCGCCTAGCATTGACCTCTCATCCATTGCGCAGAACCATTCACTCTTGCAGAGTCATAACTATCAGATGGTGGCAGCTGCAGCCCAAGCTGCTCAGCAGAAGAAAACTTATCGTGTCTCTGAAGAAGGGAAAACTGGAGGTGATACTCCAGATGAAGATAGGAAGGCCATGACAGGGAAAATTCCAGCCAATATGGGGCAATCCATTGCTTTCTCTAGGTCGGATGTGTCTGATCCCTCCATATCGGCCATAACTAGCAACACTGTAATTGATAGCCCAACCCGAACTTTGAACCTTGGGTCAGCTCCTTCTCGGGCTCCTGCTTCTGTTACACCCGCTGCCATCAATAGTAATGCAGCCAGTTCTCAGCAGCAGCTACAGCGAAACCAGCAGCAGCAGTTTCTGAAACAGCATCAGTTTGCAGCCGCAGCTGTAGCTGCTACTCGAAGTAAGACACCCTCCACAAGTAATGGCAGTGTCTACTCTGATCACCTTCCGTCTACATCTTCAATGGCTACTAAGTTCCCTAATCCTGTATCTGGATTTCCTCAAAACCTTGTACAAAGTGGCAGCAACGCAACTCAATCACCTCAGTGGAAGAACTCTGCAAGGGCGGCCACTTCTCAGTCTCCTTCTCCATCTATGGCTTCAACACCATCTTCATCAGTCAAAACATTTACTCAGCAGCAGGCTCGTTCGCATCAGGCTCACACACAAATATCATTTGCAGCAAATCAAAAATCATCCACTGCACCACAGGTGCAGCCTTCAGGTTCCACCCAGTCTCCATCTCCTCCAGTTATGGTTGGCTCACCAACAACTTCAATGTCCAAAAGTGCTGGAAGCCCCAGGACAACATCAACAGGTAACAAGGTTGGCCAAGCTGCTGCTTTATCGTCTCAACAACCCAAGAACTCACAAGCAGTGCCAACTCGTAAGTCTTCACCTGTTAGTGGGAGAAATGTGCCGTTAATCCCCAGTGGTCCTCAGCTAACTCCCGGCAATGGAGCTAAACCACAGTTGCCCCAACAACAGCAGCACCAGCAGCAGCCGATATCTAAGCAAGCATTGCAGCAAGCCCAAATGTTCTTTTCAGGTGGTTACATGCATCCCCAAGCTTCACAATCGAATCCTTCTACGCCAACTACTTCATCCCCAGGTGGATTTTATCTTCAAAGGCGTGGCCCTGACCAACAGCAGCGACAAGGCTCTTCTGGTAATCCATCAAATGGCATGTTGCCCATGGGTCCCTCAGTTGTTTATACCAGCAATTCTGATTCTTCCAAGGTGGTGGTTGGAGCTGCAAGTAGTATGAAAGGTAGTGGCTTACCTACACAGGGGCTTCTACATCCTGCTCAGTTTGCAGCTCAACCATCCGGAAACCACCATCAGTTTGTCCATACCGGCATCCCTTATGTTCAAGCTGTACAGACTCCAGTTCAAGTGAAGCCAGCAGAGCAAAAACAACCTGCGGGTGAGTAGAGTATCTGTTGGTAACTTATTTTGCAACACCTATGCATATGGTGAGCAAAAGAGAAAGAAAACAAACTGAGTGGAAGAAGAATGAGTTGGGAGTTTTTTCAAAGAAAAAGATGGTCTCTTTTGAAAGGGGCAAAAATGTTTATGCCTTTTTTTTTTTCTTTTTTCTAAAAATCTTCTAGACTAGAAGAGCTCTAAACCTCTTTTGACATATCTATGTGGAGGAACATATGCATATGTATGTGTCTGGTAGATATAATAGTAACCTCAATTTTTTTAATTCAAGCGATGGCCCTCTTCCTCTGTTTTTGTGACTCATGCAATTTTTATTTCCTTTCCCAAAGTAATAATTACTGAAAGATGGAAGGACAATGACCGGATTGCCATCAGTGAACGAAAGAGTGAGAGCAAAAAAAAAAAGAATAGTACTACTTGAAAGATGCCTTTTGAGAGGGAAGAATCTGCATGGTGTTTGTGAATTGTGATGGAGGGTGTGAAATATTCTTTTACCTTACCAAAATAAGTAACAGTGAAACATCAGTCTATAGCATACAGAATGGAAAGGTAGATAAATAGTTGGCAGGTAAAGGGTAATCAAAATTTTGAAAAACTTGATTTCGAGGAAATCTCTGGTTGGTTTTTTATGAGTGTGTGTGTGATGGTGTGGTCCGGAATTTGTGGTACCTTTTTGATTTATATATGCAACATTGATTTTTCAGGTAGTTTAATATCAGCATTAAGCTCTAAGACAAAAGTGGGTAGCTGAAAAGTGTGCCTCTATTGTCTGTATCTTACACGTGGCTTTTGTCTATTAAGCAGATATCATAACTTATCATTTCTATAAGTATTTTACTGATTGTTATTATCCCATGCCTATTATATCAATCTCTTGTAAATTAGTCAGTATATGATATGTGTATATATATTATATATATATAATGTATGTGGGTACCTGGTGATTAGTTCCATCCTAATGTGATTAAGTGATATCTGCATACCAAATTTGCCCTTGATTGTGGTCGCCAGTGAGACAAGACAATGGCCCACTTAACTCAGAGAGGGGGTAGGCCTTCCAGAACCTAACTCAAAGCAACACCACATTGAGGGGCCTGACATATCACCTGTGATGATGTGAAAAACTTTGCCATCTTCCTTCTACATTACACGTGCTTCTATCTCCTCCTTTTCTTTTTTATTTTTTTTATGTAAAAGGCTCATCTCTTATTATAACAGATCAACCCTTCTTTTATACTTCTTCTCACTAGAAAGGAGCATAAAGGCTGCCCTTTTCTATTTTATATTGTTTTCTTTTCCTTTTTTTTTTAATTTCCTCTATTGGGAATTTTGCTGTGTCAATGTATATATGCGCATGTATATAAACAATTATAATTCACCTGTTTTGGTATGCAGCACCAATTCAAAATTTCAATTTTACATTCCTTTTATTTTTTTCAATGACCTCTTATTGAGGAATGGCATTGTCAAAGGATATATATTCATTTATTTTTGACCTTTTGTTTCGGTATGGACCAATTCAATGTAGAGAGAGAGAGAGATGTGGATTTGTGGTTTTAAATATCATTTTCCATAAGCATAAAGGGTAAGGATCCGATTTCCATCCAATGCTGGAATGGCAGGTAAGCTTTTCGTTTCTTTATAAAGTGGTGAGGGAAGGAGTGAAAATATTTATTGGAATTTTCATGTTGTATCCTTTATTCAGTGATTCATTTTGCCAACTTTATCTGTTTCTTTTTTTGAGAGGCCAAAGTAAAGGGTGCAGATATTCACTTGGTTCCCTCTTGATGAACTGAAAAAGACAAATGTTTTGTGTCCCTTTCCCTTTAGTGGGACCCATGAAATGGAATCAAATTAAATGGAATAAGTAAAGTACCCTACATAACCCCCTTTACCAATTTGTGAATGGTGAAAGCTAAGCTTTGGAGTTGAAGTGCACCCACACCTAATATCACCTTATGACTCATGCCACCCTCCTGACCCCACACCAACACCTCCCCCAAAGTCATTCCATTTATTTATTGATTAGCTTCTCCAGCATCACATACACTCACAAAAGAGTCAAGCCCAGCAATCACTTCTTTCTTCGTAGCTAAAGAACAGCCACTTCAACTTTTTAGATATTGAATTTGACTTTTTGAAGTTTTCTTTTACATGTTGCTACTTTGTTCAAATAACATAATTAGTGTTTTATTTTATGGTAATAATTTGAAAAACTTGTTAAATCTTATAGTTCTGAATTTTTTTATACCGATATCCTCTTATCAATATTGAAAGGTCCCTTGGTAATTACATTTGACCAATATAATACAATCTCGTTCCCAAGTCTTCTTCTAAACAACCATACAACTGTTGGGCGTTCATCAATTTGTCAATGTATCATTAATATAATCAAAATAAAAAGAGAAAAATACAAATTTGATACACTATAAATATATAATAAATTGTATTTAATTAAATCATTTTTTCTCATGTGGGACTCAAAACTATATTTGATTTAGATGTATCCTGACCAAGAGAAGGTTAAGGCATGTGATGAGGAATAAATATCTTAATTATTTTCCCCACCCATCATGCAATTTAAAGGAAAATAAATATTCCTTATGTCTAAGCAAATAATTATATGAAATGGATGAAGAAAGATGATGGCAACACCATGTGGAAAACATCCATTGGCACAAAATGATAAAGGGTGTAAAACCTAATTGTAGGTGAGCCCCATGTCTTTAGATCCATAGGTGAGTCCACGTTGCAAGCATTGTCTCCATTGAGGATTGGTGCAAATTCAAAAGGGCTAATATTAAATAAGGATAAGCAAACTAAGGGAATTGGAGTAAAGGGTTGCCAACAATGACAGGACAAGTCTGTTTGAAAAGGAAAGGCCTTGAAAAGGATGCCATTTTACTTAGATATGTTTTAGATACAATCTTTCATTAATTACTTGAGAAGGTGGAACAAGTAGCTTGCTTGGTTACTATATTAGATACTTCAAATCTCACCACACGTCAGAGAGGACATTAAATAAATTGAGACCCTGATCTAATCATGTGGGCTTCCACTTTGAAATTTCATTCATTGTGTAGCAAATTCCTTGGGGGCTAGAGATAACAAACACAGGGAAATGAGGTGGAAATTGGATGTGGAGTTTTTTTTATTGAAGTAGTATTTCATCTTTTAAAGATTTATTTCTTTATATATTTTGAATTTAATTTTGATATCTTATATATATAGCAAATTTAGTTACAAAATACAAAGACTAAAATAGATAATTACGATCATTAATGAGAAAATCAAATGAGTATATAATTTTAAATTTTAAATTTATTTTTAATTACTTATTATTTATTACACTTTAAATCTTGATTTTCTTTTAATCATTGATAAAAAAAGTCAAATAAATAGATAATTATAAATTTAAAATTTATTTTTTAATTATTTATTAAATTTCAAATTCTTGATTTTTTAATTAATTACTGTAATGATCCACTTTATTTTTTAAAATGCATCTTACATTTTAAAAGAATCTAATCATATTCACATGTATTATTTTACATAAACACATAACAACAAAGGAATTTGAATTAAATCCAATTCACTTGTCTAAGAATTATAAGATGTCAGTTTGATTATTAAATAAATAAATCACTAAAATTTCAATTTACTTTTACATTTAAAATTCATTCATGTCTATGGATGTTTAAAAATGATTAAAGGGTGTTTTTTTCTTTTTTCTGAATTATAAAACAAAGTAAAAATATAATAAATGGTGTGGTGAAATGGCACTATTATTTAATCATTGTCACGCAGAACAATATCCAGCAACATCTTGTCTAGATTTCATAGTGCTATAAATTTGGTTTGGTGAGATCTCTTGGCAATAAGGCAGGAAACGTGGTTGACCATCAACAGACGAGAGCATATAATCAATAATAATCTTGACTTCAACCAAATCTTTTCTCTTTTCTTAATTCCTATATATATATATATATATATATATATATTTAAAAAAGGGCTTTCCCCCTCTTTGCAGATAACTTAGGTAAATCACGGGGTCCTTTGTTTGAAAGAAAGAAAGGAGGATAGATCAATTGGTCAACTGAAATTGAATGCAATTTTCTAACTCCTTGCTTTTCTCTTTAGGTTTTGTCCCCACAGACCACAGTGCTACAACAAAAAAGGGGACATCAGAAATTGATCACTCAGTTTTCAAGAATGAGTGAAAGAACCAGAAAATGAGTGAAAGAGAGAGAGAGAACAAAAACAGAAACTCCATCATGAAACCATCCATTACTTACAATGGATGAAAAAAAATTAACCTCTTGAAAATGACTCAATCCATCAATTATGCTCTCTAGTACTTTACATTCAATGATATTATGATTTGCAATTATAATATTATCTGCATTGTTATTTATAATTACGATGTATCATAATTTTACTCTATAATAACCATCTTTTCTCATATATTTTTGTAATTATATTCATTGTAGTATAATTACAAGATTATATCTGCAATTAGGATCATAAACTATAGCAATGGCAGATTTCTGGGTGGAGGGCCTTTTAGCAAACTTTCCCTTGCAAAAATCCAAACTTCCATTCTATTTTGACCATATTATCTTTTCCACCACTGAATTGAATACCACAAAAGTTTTGGGGGGCTCTCCACGATAATGAAGCCAAAGTGAGAGTCTCAGATTTGTTAGGATCAGAGTATTCTTTTGCAGAAGCCATATATGAATAAAAAAACCCTCTGAATTTCCCACAAATGCCTTCAAAACAGAACCAGATTTCAAGCTGAGCCGGTTTCTTTCTTCTCCACCCAAATCCCAAATTAACCATGAATGTTGAAACCCACCCAGATGGCTCCTTAACCAAGTACATAAAAATTAATGCTTTTCATTTTTTTTTTTTTTTTTACATAGAAGAATAAGAATTACCTTGAAAGAATAATATCTTGCTCATTTAAATCAGCAGAAGCCATTAATTTCAAGCAAGAAGAAG
>JANHAO010008823.1:0-18909 GCA_026873985.1 Saraca asoca | reverse complement strand
GTCATATTGCATAAATAATGGAAATTTGTGTATTAGTGTCATATCAGTGTCACAGGGTAAGGCTTGTAGAGGGTTTTCCTGAAGGGAAATGGTTCTTGATGGTGACCTTTTACGCCAGTCACGTGCCCATGATTGGGTCGTGACAAATTCATTATTATCCGTGATGTGATTAATTCAAGATTCTTTTCAGTTATTGAATTATATTAAAACTATAACACCCCAGCCAATATAAAGGAGGATGAAATCGTTATACAGAAAAAAAAAAAAAAGATATACTATTATTCTACCAAAAACACAGAAATAAAATAATCGTGGACATAGGCATTGATTGATTTAGGCCAAATTACATTAAAAATTCCTAGTGTCATATTATTCTTCCTCCCTCTCTTTATCTTGTAATTTTACACTCTCAATTTGCAGTTTAGGACTTTAAACTTTAGTTGATCAGATTCACACATCAACAGGTGTGATTGAGTGATGAAAAAATATAAATTCTAATCTTAAACCTATAGATTCAAATCTTTTGCTATTTAAGTAAAAAAATAATGAAATTTGTATTTATAAAATTATTTTGTCTCGAAATGTAATGGATTGAAGGATTTCTCCATTTTTGCCCTACAAAAAGTGGAATTCATTTGACATGAGAGTAGGTTCATGGTGTGGTGTGGTTCATCATTGCCGAGATTGAAGGTATGAATGGCCAGAAATCTGCACATTGCTGAGGCTAAGATCCATTGTTGTATTGACTTCTTAGGCTCCTGATGGTCAGATAGACGCAGGATGTGGCGCCTCGGAAATGCAAGTTTGCACTGAAGCACCAGTATGTATTCTCCTCTTCTTAATTGTGGTTCTTTCATGCAAAAATGTCAATGTTGTTGTTGGTTTTTTTTTAAAAAAAAATTATACAAAAAATCCAATCTTAAGTATTAAGGATTGAATATTTTTATTGGTTATTTTTTAATTTTAAAATAAATTAATTAAATAAAATATAAATATCAATATTGTTAAAAAAATAATTAGAATTTATGTTGGAGAAGAAGTAGAAAGACATTAGAAAGAGTTTGGAAATAATATAAATAATACAATTGAATAAATAAAACTGCTGAATTACTTGAAAGATTTAATCATATTCCTCAATTTATATAGATATTATATAAGAGGTAGAGTTTTAATAAAATTTAATAACTAGTTGACTTATCTAAACTTATGACTTATCTTTTATCCTACATAAGTTTATCACTTATCTAATTATAGGCTTATCATTTTAATTAATCTATTTAGTAACACTTCCTTTCAAGCTGGAACTCCAAAGCTTAAGTTTGTTACATTAATTTTGAACTTTTAAAAATAAAATATAATAAAAATAATTATAAAGAAAATTTGACAAACTTTAAATTGCATGAACAGCTTGCAACAAATACAGCATGTGGATAACTCTCCCAAACCAAACACTTAAAACCTAAAAACAATGCCAAATACTCAGCAAATACAACTCCTATAAATCTTTAGTCGACTACCATTAATTGCTCCATCGACCTTTTTCCAATTGTTTTCAACGGCATAAAGCATAAACGACACAACTTTTAGAAGTCTTTTACTAACTTCTTTTGAGCTGCTCCCTGTACTTCCTAATTGCCTTAAAATCTCCACATCTATGATCGGGAATTACGCCAAATCATTAATACTATTACAAACCATGTTACTTCTAAGTTGTATTCATTAAAGCCAATTCTAAAATATTAAAGCGAGTCATGCAATTAAATTAGTAGTCCAAACTACTTAATATTGAGATAACCTCATCAAATTAGACTTGTGCAAACACAAGCTAAACAATGTTTTAAATTAAATGAAGACACTAAAATTCGTTAAACAGTCTTCCAAATCACATGAAGGCATTGAAATTCACCAAATCACACAAGTGATGTTTATTTAGAGCTTATACAAAAGGTAAAGTTCTAATAAAATTCAATAACTTATTAATTTATCTAAACTTATAACTTATTTGTTATCTTACATATACTTATCATTTATCCTACATATATTTATTATTTATCTAATCATAGATTTATTACTTTAATTAACCTATTTATTAATAAATATAAAAATAATTTAATAATAAAAATATTTAATCTTTTAAAAAAATCAAATTCTTTTATAATTTTTTTTTGCATTATCAATAAAAATTAAATTTAAAATCTCAAATATATTATTCAAATCTCCTCTACTCTCTCCGTAAATGTTGTCGCATTACACAGGTAAACGTTCCGTTGGATGTGACTTGATCCACCGTTTGGAGTACCCTACGTTTGTGATAATATACTTTGATTCTGGTCAAATTAAATAGGTTTTTCGTAATGGCTTATTAGGAGGATGATTGCGTCCGTAAAATTAGGCATCAATTACTTGGTTTCAAATCTAAAAGTGGACTTCTTCTTCATACTAAAGAAAAAAAAACATAAAGTTTTAGTGATCATATTTGAGGTTATATATGTAAATTAAAAAAAATTGTATTGATATATATATTTTTATAAAATTTATGAAAAAAATATATTTTATAGTTTTTACACAAAAATAAAAAATTTTAAATTTTTTATATGATTTTAAAGGATACAATTATAATTTATAATTTTGTTATACATAAAATTCATATCTATTCGTAGTATATTATAAAAAAAATATAAAATTTTATAATTCTTATATTAAATATTTATATGAGAAATCATAATTGTGAAAATACGTGTCAAAGCATTATTCGAATGTTTACTGATGTTTTTATTTGGCCAATTAAAGCAGCATTCAATGTTCAGCCAGAGTTCATATTGACCCGTGACAGGATTACATATAATTAAGGATATGAGTTGGCTCGCAAACATGTTACTTGTTTTCTCCTTTTGACTATTTTAACTTGTTGATATTGATCAATTCTTTTTGACCAAAGTATTAATATAGCAATATAGCTTTTCATCAAACAAGAAAAAGTTTCACCACAAAATTTAAGTAGGAAAAGGCTTCTAATGGAGTGAAAAATGAAATTAGGCTATTCCATGTGACGTTGTCACTCTGTCTAATTTGAAAAGCTAAAATATTATATCTAAATTTGTGCATTACTCATATTTCTTCCCATTCACAGAATATGTAAAGTATATATCTATGTCCAAAAAAAAAAATCCAAAAGAGATTAAAAATTCTTTTACCAACACCATTTTTCTTATTCCTTTCGTTTCACTTTTTTCCTATTTAAATGGTACATAAGTGACTAGTAAGCTATTTGTGGTTACGCCTCTTGTTTTAAAAGCAATATTAGGTGCATAGACATAATTTTCACACATTATAAAAATCTATGCAAAATCATATGTTTCTATTTATTAATGAAATCTATTTGAACAATTTATTATGTACACAACATTTTTTTTTTTTTAAATTTCCAACACATGTCACTTATCCATTTCAAGCTTCAAGGAAAACAATCTTTTCAAATAAAATTTACTTTTAATCATATTATAAAGATTTTGATAGGTTAATGAAAAAAAAAATTAAATTTATGATTTCTAACAAATTTTCTTTGTGCTCAACTCATATCTAATTACTTGAAACACGAATACCAAAAAAGTGTTGAACAAAACAAGTTATGCTTGGAATAAGCTTCAAATTTCAAAAGAGAAGCATGCGCAAAGAATATGGCTACAAGAAACTTAAAAAAATGAATACCGCCAATCTAGTTCACTGATTCAGGTGGCTGAATCTCTGACTTAGTCATTCTATCAAATTTCTACGATTCAAACCTGAATCCACTATGGTTAGGCCTCAAATATTTTCAACAGCCTCTTGTTTTCACGTGAGACATAATCTTTGGCTCTATGTCCCGTTTATCTGCTTCTATTGAGACAAACAGGAAAGCAACATGCATCTGCGTGATTTCTCCTTTTTGTTTCCTGAAAGTAATCACAAAAAATTAAGCACTTCATTTCAATTTGTCACTTAATGGTTTAGCTTCTTCTAATTTACTTGAAAACCCTTTGGCCTTCTGAATATAACAAGACAAGAGAAATTGGATTATTTTAAAAAATACAGACAAAAAGGAGAAGAAGCCATGCACTGTTACCCGGCTTACACGGAGAGGCAAGTTCACATGACAATAGTGTTATCAGTTTCAGGTGTTAGTCTCAAAATTCTGATATGACAAGGTTCACACTTAATTAGATCAATACTACATAACTTATGGATTCAACATTTATTTTTCTTTTTGGTTCTTAAATCTTCCATGTCTTCTCAGTGTCCTTTCTAGCGCTCTAATGCTGATCTAGATCTTCTTCTTTTCCCTTACAAAATTAATTATTTATGAGTACATGTTACTGTTTGCTGCTTAATTTGGAAGCAGATTGCATTTGTATATTTCTTCTTCTAGTTAAATTATTCTTCTATCTTCTTGTTCTTATTGCACCTCCAACTATGACCCCTCTTATTTATGATTTTGAAGTCCTCGTTGTCTACAATCTAAACAAAATGGCTAGAAACATGCAGCATTTATATTGTGATTTAGATCAAAGAAACCAGTTAAATATCCACAAGTATGATTAATTATATTGTATTGTATTCATAAAAAAAAGTAAAAATCCATTTAACTTTAAGGTGGTTCGATTCTATCCCATCATCATTGAAAATTTAGAATTAAAGTTCTATTACATTATACAAAAATTTAAATTAATACACATTATTCATTTACTTAATAATTTTATTTAATTATATGTTTTTTTTATGAACTTTTGGAATAAAAATCACAATATTATTGTATGTTTATTGTGTGATTTTTTTCCAAATAATTTTTAGATTACATAATTTATGAAAATTAAATTACAGATATAAAATTTTCATTAATTAAATACATAAAAATGAATCATGAATTACTTGTAAAAAACGATATGATTAACCAACGTATAATAATATTATAATTCTTGTTTAAATAATTCATAAAAAATTATATAATTAAATAAAATGATTAATTAACTAAACAATGAGTGTTGATTCTAAATTTTTTTATATAATCTAAGACTTCAATATAAATTTTTTCAAATTAATAAAGACAAAAACCTAACCACCCTAAAATTAAACTTGAAGAGAATTTTTGCATTTTTTTAAGAAAAAAAAAAGAACTTATAATTGAAGAAGCTAGATGGATCATACGCAACAACATTCATGTGAAACCATCAAATTAGGTTGTCATTATGTCACATTAATTATGGTTATCTTTCCTCTCTATCATACATAATTGAAAGGTTGAGCACTTCTATGATCACCATAATTGGTGACGGAGAAATTCGTTTGTGAATGAGAAAAGACAAGACAACAATTATGAATTTATATCTGTCAATAAATTTTTCATGTATTATATATATCTATATCTTTTTCTCAAGTACCAATGAATCAGGTTTACATAAAAAAAATTTATTAATAAAGATTATTCCCTTCAAATTATCGAAGATTGTAATATATTCCAGAAAAACCAATTATTTATTCACTATTTTTTTGCGTAAAATTAAAGGAAAAACCGGAGAAGCCAAAAAAAATATCTACATGTCAACTCAGTGCTCAAGAATAGATAGTAAAGAGGATGGGTCCTTATAAAGCTATATATCAAGTAGCACTTATGATCTTCTCAGTAATGCCTCCCTTAGTACTGCCTGCAATTTGTTTCCAGTGGAAATGTAAAAAGGATCTCAGTAATTGACATTTTGCAGGGATGCTATATATGAACATTGTCTACCTCTTTGCATGATTGTTGATGAATTTATGTGGTTACATTGCTATAGCTGACCAGTGCCCATATATGCACGGATTTAAATATCTTGTTTCATGAATTGGACAAAGAGAGTCACTTATGTAGGGAGGTAGATTTTGTTGTAGGGCACACCCTGTTGGGTTAGACCATATATTGAAGCTATACACTCATCATCAATTTATGAGAGATACCACGGGATAATGCAGTATTTGGTGAGAGAATTATTAATTTCTAGGAAATTTTTTTGTAGTTGTTATTGGCCATAAACAAGTTTAATAGATTATCTGAATTCTCAGATGGAAAGTGATGAGAAATGAAGGCAAACAAATTTTGATACAAAATCAACTTACCAAGTTATCATCACAGCCAATTGTTTAGTTAAAATAAACAAATAAGAAAATCTGATCTCCCTTGAAACTTACTCATAAGTTGCAAACATGGTATCTATTCTAAAAGTCTAATATATAGTTATTAAAGACTTTCTACGGTGGATCACACATGTGTACTGCGAGCACGCGAATAATTAATTTCCTGTAGGCTTGACTTTAAAATCGTGGACTACATTTACAGCTTCAGCGCAACTTGCCTTCAACTTCTTCATGGCCATTTGATTGACTTAACCACCACTGCACATGTGCACAGTGCATATGAACAAATATTTCAGAGCAATAATGTCGAATATCCAACGAGAGCAGACGTGATTTACGAAAGAGTATTAACTTTTCTGACTCTGGGCCATCGTAGGCTCGGCTTTATCTTGACAAATAGAAAATGGACCGGCTTTTTTGGGCCCAAAACAGAAAGGGAATGGCCGAAAAACAACAGAAGCGATGGTTGCTGGGTCGCGCCAGCTCAAAAATGTCACAAGCTCCACATTGTATGAAGACGGTATGTGGAGTCACATTGTGTATCTTAACTTTTATTTTGTATGGTATCTCATACTTACCAGGGCTAGGCCTGTTCATTTCAGGATTTCACGGATGCGGGCCTTTTGCTTAAAAATGCAATGTAGTTTATTAAAGGAGACGAGAAAGAGTTAAGACGGGCATCTTGGCAATAGAAATACAACAGAAGTTCACTCATTAAGACCATCTCAAACCAATGTAAAGATATGTTTTCTGTTGTTTATAAAGAATTACCTTATGCATAAATTGGTAAAATACAATATATTCAGCATATCCTGTAAGAATTCAGAGACTATGTCATGGTCTGTTATATAAGTTACCGAACAGAAAAATGCCAAATAAAAAAAAAAAGGCAGGACAACAACATATAGTTACCATGTACAACCATTAAATACAACAACCGCCTGACATTCATAACATTCTCTCCTTAACTACATAAACCTCCCCAAAAACTTATTCAGTCAAATCATTAAACTATCTGCGTACTGATGCTTTCCCAATTCAACATCACCATAGCTCCTTCCTGATCACAAATTGCCCGCGAGCTGCTAGCTCAGTGACCATTTTTGCCTTTTGATGAAAAAAACCTACTAAACCCTCGTGAATGCTTCTCTGGTGTAGGGGTGGATGAAGCTGATGATGAGGCTGACTTGGTTGGTCTGTGTTTTGGAATATTTACTGGAGATTTGGCTGAATGTTTCACCTCGTTATCTGACGGACTACATGGTGTGTTGGAAAAATGCAAGGGTGACTCTGCACCCATTTTCTGCATAGTAGCAGAAGTTGCACGGTCCATCTCAGGTTGATCAAACTCCTGTAAATTCACGCTACTACTAATTGGTTCATCCTCAGTAGAACCATTAGCCTTTGGACTTCGCTCACTGTTTGGGGTCCCCATTTGCTCTGTCTGAGGTGTTTGAGGACGCAGAGCATTTAACTGCTTGCCAAGAAGTAATATGGTTTCCTGACACTCAGCTAGCTTTTCAGCTGCGGCTGCCAAATCTTTCTCCTGTGATAATGAAAAATTTTTACTCCTGTTTTTAACTTGTATACAACCAAGAACTGCTGGATTGACATACATTTAAAATAGAATAACAGCTTTACCTGCTTGTTCTTAAGTTCGTTATCAGCTGCTGAGCTCTCAATCCTGACAGAGAGAGTAAGACAGGTATGGAAAGGAACAAGTCTTAGATGAAGTATTAATCTCAAGCAAGTTAACAAGTATAAGATCCTATTTTTAACATAATCACAGGACTGCGTTAGGCAGAATATGCATAACCTCGGTACTTATATTTAGAATGATATCAGATGAGTATCCAACCTTTGTAATTGCTCTTCTAGCCCCTTGCACTTGGCCAAAGTATCTTCATGACCCCTCTTTTCATCTTGGAGTTCATTCTCCAAAGTTTGTGTCTTAACTCGCAGAAGATTCAGCTCAGTTTCTAACTCCTGAGCCCGTGTTTCAAGTGACCTGTATGACTCTGCCATACATTTGAGCTGTGTCTCGGCCAAGCTATTCGATCTTTGAGCTGAAGCTAATTGTGATTTAAGTTCCGCTAGATGTTGCTCGGTCTCCTGTAACTGGGACTTGGTCATTTCAAGATTTTCAGTACATCTTGCCAGATCAATTGCTGTCTTCTCTTTCTCGGATTTCAATTCTTCAAACTCCTCCACTGAGAACTTTTGTGATGCACCATTTAACACATAGCTTGGGACCAAGTTTCCAACATCAGGAACCTCAGGATCAGAACAAGGATTAAGAATATGGGAATCACCATTTTGATATATTTCTCCTGATGAATTGTCTTGAACCATTTTATTTTCAGGCAAAGCAATCTTGTCTATGCAATCAGGGCTGTTAGTTTCTGCCACAGTACCCTTGTAGCCAAGGACATTAAATTTGAATTCACTGGCTTTAGCTAAAACATACGAAAGGTCAAGAACAAACTGTAGCAAACTTGCTTTGTTGCATAGAACTTTATTAAAGGTGCCAGAAAGCTGCTCAATCTTTTGACTCATCTCATCCCCATCAGAAGATACATCATGAATTGTCATTGCTTCTCTGCCCAGGAACAATACGAAGTCATGAATATGCAAAATTGCAGCCTCCAAATCTGGAGTTATCTGCACATCTTCTGTTGCTTGCTCAGACAAAGTGGTTTCCTTTTCAACAGGCAAGCCAGCATCTTTAGGATTAACCTGCTTATCACATGTGTCATTGGAAGACTGGACATCCTGGGGAATGCATCCTACAGAGGGCTGGATGGAAGTGTCACTGGCATCCTCCAAAATATGTTTAATATCGTCCAGGATCTTCCCAACATTGGCATCCTTAGACATGGACTCAAAAGCAGATATTATTCTTGATCTGAGCTTAGTTAACGGCAAGCTATCAACACCAGACCCAGAATCAAGTGCTGGTAATGGATTTGAATTACTCTGATTTTCAGAAGAATCACCTTTGCCAGTACTGACTTCTCTTGATACATCGTTGGCCACAATTTCAGGGCTGGTATTGTTTGAAGAAACTGAAACAGAGATATCTCTGTTGGAATCGTTTGATAGATGAGCCAATTTTTCAACCTCCAGAAAGTCATCCATCAGTTCCAACTTGGTGGTGGTTTCTGCTCTGCTTGATTTCTCAGTGTTCTTTTCCTTTCGGAATTGGGATAGCTCGGAGATTAATGCTGTAGCCCAAGACTCAGCACAACTTACTGCATCATCATTTGCATCTTCAGACACGGAGGTCACGCTTGGTGCATAGGTTGCATTTTGAGTATAGATAGTTTCATGGGTTGTCTGGACGGTGGACTTTGGAGATCCTTTCAGCTGGTTACTTGTTTGAAGTTGCATTTCCAAACTTTGAAGTTTGCTCAGTGTTTTAGCGGACATGCTCCTTGAGGCCTGCAATTCACTGTTACGCTTTGCCAAAGCTTCCTTCAGCATCTTTGTCTCTTCTTCCGTTGCATATAAACGCTCTGTAAGAAATTCATTCTCCTTCTGGAATTTCTGTACATTGTCTAGAGAGAACTCGGACACTGAGGAATGATTTGGACTAGGAGGCTTGACAGGAGACCTTCTTAATCGGGTTTCTCCATAATCTCGGCCAAGATTCTCAACCTCCAGCTTCATCTGTGCAAGTGCAGCAGGACCAGGTAACTTCTTTCGCACCAGACCACGTAATCTTTGGCACTCTGCCTCTAACTTAGCAATTTTTTTGACGCCCTCCATATGCTGCTTGTTTGCAACTTCTGCAGACCTAACACTCATGTTCTTCTCCTCATTGCGAATTTCAAGCTCTTTGGAAACAACATGAAGTTCATATTTTAGTGAATTTATTTCTCTTTCACATGACTCTATGTTGCTCTTTAAAAGCTCAATTTCAGCCTCTGCCTGAGCCTTTTCTTCACTTATTTTGATTAGCATGTTAGAGCGCTCCTGCAAAGACCTTGTAAGAGCCCCATTTTCAGCAGCAGACCTAAGAAGTTCTTGTTCAAAGTTGGTAATCTTTGCCTCAAGCTCACCCTTAACCTTGTCTAATTGCTTGGCTTTGGTGAGAGCAACTTCCTGTATTTTCTGTTCATGTTCTTCTTTCAGGTTTCTGATCTGCCGCATGCACTCCTTTAGAGCACCATCCAAATGTGAAGCACGGTCCTCAGCAGTGAGCTTGGAAAGAGTGACGGTTTCCAGATGATTCTTCAATGCCAAAGCTTCTGCTTCAGCCTTCTCCCAGCCTACATCAAGAGCAGTTTCAATTTAAATCCCAAATCAAAGAAAGGTAAAAAGCTGTTTGTATTAGGGAAGATTTGCAGCATAAATGTTTTATGTAGTAACATCATTTAAGCAGTATACCAGAGACAGCTTCTTCAGCTACTTTAGCATGTTGTTTCACTAAGTCTTCCTTGGTGTTCATCTCTGAATTTGCTGCTGATAGCTTTTCATTCAATTCCTGAATCTCATCCTCTAATGTCTGGACTTTTTCCTCATATGTCTTCACTTGATCCTCCAAACCAGTTAGATGTGAATATGACTCCACAGAAATTTGTACGTAGTTTGGTTTTTTATAGTTTTCCTGTGTTCATAAGAAAGTGAGAATAGATGACAAACAAGAAGCAACAGCTATGAAGTTAACCACATTGTGAAAGTCAATGAAATGATAAGAACACTAAAGCTCAATGCTTATCCATACAGTTCAAAGAGATGCACAAATGGTGATAATGGTTCATGATCTACTAAATAGGAAACTGGAATTGATAAAATATAATTGACAGGCGCACAAAGGCTGGGAAACTGGCTGGATGAAAATGTCTACAATAGTTGTACAGTAAGAACATCTGTAAATGGTTATAAACAATATGTAGATATCAATAAATCTAAGGATTGCCATCTTTAAAAATGAAGCAGAACTTAGTAATCGAATTGCAGTTGACAAGGGTAAACTTTTTATGTAAAAATTTCTCAAATAGAAAGTCAGTTTAGACTTCTGAAAAAATGCCAATGAACTTACTTGATTGCCCTGATTGGGAGTACAGGCAGAGTCCAAGGCAGCAGCCGCTTTCTCAAGCACTGCCTTGTCAGATGATTTTTTCTTCCAGGGCCAGCGTCGGTCCATTTCAAACTGTAAAGATCATGTATGGTAGAAATATTCAATAATTATATGTAAAAGGTTTTTAGAAATTGTCGTAGCCTAATTCTCATAAGATATTTGTTATTATTTGATTTATTTTCACTGAACCAGTGCCTTTCACAATTATTGGAGTGAACGATAAGACTGCCACTAAGAAAATATATATGCATAATGATTTTTGACATTAGTCGTCAGCTAAATTTACCTTCAAATTTTAACCATAAGTAACAAAAAACAAAATATGGCAAGCTGCTAAGCTCCAAAAAATGGAAATGCTTATTGCCTATCATTTTCCCCACTGTGTAAGGGCGTCGGTGGTGAAAGCACATCATAACCAATGAATCTAACGTTTTAACTCCCAATAGGAACATAAAAAGAAAATCAAAGAAAAACCAATTGTACCGCGCAAATCATTCTCAGGCTCCATCCATTATCGATTCACTCAGATAAATAATTATTTTCGTGAAATGCTCTCAAGTAATACGCAGTGAACCAGAGGCGGTGACACACATACATACATTTCAAGGCCCTGAGCTTTTCTGGAATCATGATCTTAAAGATCTAATCGCCAAGGAATTTTTCTCCTATCTATAATCATAACATTTAAGTCTAAAACTTGAGATATAGATGAGATGAGAGAGGGAAATTATTAATTTATTTTTATTAAAAAAATTTACATATTCATAGCAAATCACGCTTGTCACTAAAATTAGATCCAAATCAATTAAATAAAATTACAGTAGAAGTAAGAATAAGTAATGGTCCAAAGCCGACACCAGTGTAGATATGAATACTGGAATCAGAGGTGACAAAAACTCTAATTTATTTAGAAATAACTGGAGAAGAAATGAAACCAAGCAAACCAACAAAAAAATCTTAAGAAAAATCTCCGGAAAAAGAAAGATATCATTTTACAACAACAGGCGTCTACACAAATGTTTCAAAGCAGATAAGAAAAACAAGACCACAAAGAAGACCAAAGTATTTACCGATTAAGAGAAAGAGTGGAAAAGTCGGAGAAGAAAAAGAAGAATGAGCTTACCGGAAAAAATGGAAATGAAAAGAAAGTCTCCGATAATGCTAGTGAAGGAAGTGACGCTACAATGCTATTACAGGTCTAAAGAGATTCAGAAATGGAGATCTCAGTTAGAGATTTTGAAGTACTTCCGAAGGCGGAGAAGCAGAATCGGAGACAGAGAAGAAGGTGAAGGTGGAGGAGGAAGTGGTGGAGTGGTGGTGGGTAAGCTCAGATGGTTCTAAATTAGGTGTCTCTTAAAAGGCAAGACGTTGGAAAAGCTCCAAAATCCACCATCACCTTTTAAAATTCTATAAATAAATGTATTTTTATTTCTTTATTCGAATACTAATTTATTCATTTTCATACGTAGTTCACGAAAAATAGAAAAAGAACAATTGGCGGAATGAATTGACTTAATTGGCCCTTGAAATGATGGAAATGGCGTGGGAGTCCTGGACGCTTGTGGTGGAAGCAAGAATCCGAGAAGAGGAGAGTGAGCTGTACCCGATATTGGGGAAAGACAGTGTAATCTTTTGCTTTTTGTTTAAAAAAAATAATGGTTAAGTAGAATAAATAAATAAAATTCCAGTTGAGACAAAGTGTGATTAATACGACTTTGGACCACCATCGCTAGCTTTCTACTTGAAACAGCTCACCGTTTTGGTATGTAGCTCCTGCGTGATAGATGAGTTGGCTGCAAATGCGTTGCAACTACACCGAATCATCAAACACTCGCAGAATCACAGCCCTTGCTCAGATACCTTTGTCATTTCAATTATGACTTCCTTATCATTTTTTTTCCTATGTCGAAATCATTAAAACCAGTGAAGAAAATGATGCATTCATATTAGTATTTGGTTTTTTATCCTCTTTTTCCTTTTTTTTAAATTACTTAAAATATAGCGTAGAATTATGTGTATTCGTCAACTATATTCGAGTTTGGTGGACATGCTTGTTATTTATGAAAATTGTGAATTTAATCGGAAACAAAGTTATGAAGTGTCAAATAAACTAAAAAAGCGTATTCTATCATAGCTTATGTCACAAGTTATACTCGGCCTTATCCATCTGAAACGCATCACTTTGTTCATACACCCAAACAAATTGGATTCAGCAATTGCCTCTGCAGCTCTGCCGGATATAAGGATAAAATCCATTATACTTCTTCATCGTTAACTTATTCCCCTCAAATTTAAAATATGACAATTCAGTTTTTTAAACTTTTTACTTACATGAAACAATCGGCTTAAATGTTTATAGTGAAATCTTAAAGAGTTTGATTTATTTGTACAAATTATTGCTTGAATTTTTTTATAGGTAAAATCTCTTTAACATTTGCAACAACGACAAAAAATTAAATTTTTTTTTTATAGAATTATGATGACAAATTGAGAGAAATTTTAATGTAACTCTTTCTTCTACAAAATGGTGCAATTATATGATAAATTTCATAAAACAGTGATATGAAGAGATATGATATAGTTTCCTAACTTATTTTGAATTAGTTAATATTGTTTTGATCATTTAGTTTAGTTGGTCTTCTTTTGAAATTCTTATAGTTATGATTTCATTTAAAAATATATATATATATATTCCTTGACCCTTATATTTGTTTTATATGGAGCTACTACAATTCATCTATATGGTGAACTCATGTTCACAGTATGCTTACAATGTTGATCATAGCTCATTAATCCTAAGTAAGGTAGGCCTAAACAACAAGTAAAAAGTTTTGTTTATGGAGTTGATTAACTAGAAAAAATTAGAAAATGAATAGATTCTGAAGAAAAATTAGTGGAACGAAGACCCTTGTCAATGTTCTTAAAATTTTAGTTGTCCCTTGTAACTTTGGTGAATGAATAAGGCCCTTTAAAAACATAAAATTCTTAAAAATTTAATTGCAATTTTGATCATTTTAATATATAAATTGATTGTATTTGGTTTCCTTATATATATTATTCTATTTTGGTTATGTAATATACAAATTGGATCACATCTAGTTTACATTAATCATGTTGTCAAATTGAAGATTAAAAATCCTAATTGACATATAGAACTCCAACAAAACCCTAAGTTGGTAATTACATGGGAGAAATTTGTCAGTTATGTGATATTAATGGTCATATTTGGGTGTTTCTTGTTTAAGATGAGTTATGCGATTTGCACGTTTAACTTAAGAAGATTATCTTTACTAGTTTTTTTATTAGTGATTTGCTAGCTTGTGACGCTACTAAAGATCTATGTGCTAATTAGGATTTTCTAATTTAAATTTGACACAAGTTATTAATTTGTGTAGCCACGAATTTGACCAAGAGGGAAGTAAATTAGTATTAGGATTTTGCAACTTTGAAAATATTTTTTAAAATCATTTTTTAAAATCCCCTTTTCCAATTTTAAAAAATTTAACCATCTAGAAACAAATGACAAATAGTTTCACATAATATTTTTAACAACCCATCATTCACAATATCAACAACTTCAATATGAATAATAATGAAGATCAACAATATAAAGTGCAGAAAATAAATTAGTAGGAATAGAGAGATTCAAATGTAGATTTAAAGTGGTTTTCTCTTGAAAAATTATTTCCAAAGCATACATCTAATTCCAAGCTTCAACTTAGCTTAAATCCACTAAGATTTATTCTTCAAAGTTTAAAATAGGTACAAGGAAAAACCTTTACATTGATTTTAACCCTTACAATTGAAAAACCCTTTGAGAAAATCCACTCAAAGAATAAAATACAAGAGCTTTCCCACTCTTGCTAACCTAAGATTGGCTAGCCCTAGAATACCTAGAAATTTTTTGATGAAAAGAAATAAATCATAAGAACTTAGAAGTTCGAATTACAAACTGAAGCTCTAGAGATTTAGAATTACTCAAATGTACCTTAAATTCAAGAAATCAAGTTAATAGATGAATCATAGATGAAATTGGTAATATTTGCCTTGGAGGTATTAGGGTTTCGCACTAGAAAAATGTAAGAAATGAGTATTTATAGCAAGAGAGTAGTACTCACGATGAAATAACTATTAATTCAAAATTTTACCTAACCAATTCGAATCGCAATTAAAATTGTGGGGCCAAATCCGAATTAGCGATTCAAATCTTGAAGAGTCAATTGCTCAAGTTCAATGACTTTTGATTTGAATTACATAAATATAATTTAAGTTCTGATTTGAATCATATTATATTGCAAGCTTTTGAGCAGTTTTTAAATAGCCGTGTTTCAAATTGGGAAAAATAATTCAAATTTCTAATTTGAATCATCTTAGATTTTAGACTTTTTGGCCAAGTCTAGAGGTTATAATCTGAATCATAGATACAATTCAAAATGGTTTGATTTAATCGCAAAGCTAAAATCTGTTTTTAAAAAATGGCTATTTTGAAATCAATTTTTTTTAACTTATTTCAAAGCTTTTCAAAATAATTACTTCAGCCCAAAAGCATAATTCCAAGTGTGAAAATTTTGATAAAACATTTAAGAATATTTAAGAATGCTTTTGGAGAAATAATTCAAAATTTCTTATAAAATTCTTGAGTAATCAGCCACATTTTTGCTTGTAACCTAACTTTTCTTACCATCCATATCAAATAATTAGCATAAAACCTTAACATCTAGGTTAATATTCTTTTGTATCACAATTACAGATAATCTTCCATTGGAAACCCCTAGATTGACATAAAACATTCTTGCTAGTTTAGGGTAGCAATTTACACAAAAGTGGCAAATTTCAATAATTTATATTTCTCCATAAGATTATACAACGCTAATGGCTATTTTGCAAAAAAATTTAAATCTTAACACCAAAGAAGTTGAACAAATTTCTCCTTGAATTAAACATACCTCTCAAAAAATTCATTATCGGTGAATTACTTCTCTTCTTCAGTGGTAGTAATTTTTTTTTAGCAACCTTTTTGTCACCCATAATCTTCTTTTTCCTTTTTAAAGAACCACCAAAATCATCAGGCCCTTTTAGCCATGAGGAGGGAGAGATTTGGGATTTTTGGAAAATTTGGGTTTTAGGTTGAAATTGAGAATTTTGAAAGGTTAAAATGAAGGAATATAGTGAAGAAGTGTTTGGGAGAAGAGATTTAGTGAAATAATTGGTGAAACTTGTGAGATTTGGGAAGGAAAGGTATCTGGGCTAAGAAAAAAAGAACGGGTTAAGGTTAGGTTTATGAAAATGAGATCGTAAAAACACTGCAAGTTATATATAATAAGCCTAGAGATTCAAATGTAAGGCTCAGATTGGCTAAGCAATTCGAATGGTAATTAGAATCGTGAATGAGTAGTTATAGAAATTCTTTAGTGATTTGAATCGAGAGCATTAGAAAAACACTTGAGGTTCCTTTAAAAACCTTGATTTGAATCACCTTATTCCTTTGTATTTTGTAATTCGAATCACCTTGCTCTAACTCCAAAAATTCTTCAATTGTTCAACTTTTTCAACAACAAAACTATGAAAATTGATCTCAAACCATCCACAAACACCTTGAACAATATAAAACCCAACTTTGATCAACTAAGCACCTATAAGACAAATCAAGTAACTCCCCAATGCTTAAGTTAGAATTGGTTTTAATGAAAAATAAACTTAAATAAATTCAAACAATTTAAAACAATTAATTAAAATTACTCAAAAATCAAAACAAATAAAAATAAGTGATTCATATCAAATAAGTTCATTTTTCTAAGGGTTAACATGCCTAATTCTCTTTCTAATGAAAGCAAAACAATTTTCATTAAAAGGTTTTGTAAAAATATCAACAAGTTAAAAATTAGTTTGAATAAATTCAAGAGTAATGTCTCTCCTTTGAACATGATCTCTTATGAAACGATACCTTATTTCTATATGTTTTGTTCTTGAGTACATGATAGGCTTTTAGTGAGGTTAATGGCATTTGTATTGCCACATTTCATCAAAATTTTCTCAAAATTCAAATCAAAATTCGATAATTATTATCTTATCCAAAAGATTTGAGAATAACAATTAACAATGGCTATATACTCTGCTTCTATGGTGGATAAAGCCATTACTTTTTATCGTGTCATAAGATATGAGAATGGCAAAAAAATTAGCATGTTCCACTAGTGTTCTTCCAATCCATTCTATTTTTGGCGAAATCGGCATCAAAATAACCTACTAAACAATCAGAGTCTACTCTAGCATACCATAACCCCATGTGTGGCGTGCTTATAAGGTATCTTAAGATTCTCTTAACAGCAATCAAATGTGATTCTTTACAATTAGCTTGAAACCTTGCATACATATATACACTAAACATTATACTGGGCCTATTTGCAATAAGATAGAGCAAATTACCTATCATGTCTCTGTACATTGTAATGTCAACTTTCTTACCTCCCTTTTCTAGATCTAGCTTTGTTGCAAGACTTATAAGATTTTTAAAAGGCGTTAATCCTTCCATACCAAATCTTTTGGCAGCTCTCGGGTGTATTTGTTTTGACTAATAAAAATCCCATCTTTAAATTGTTTGATTTGAATATTGAGGAAAAAATTCAATTGACCCATCATGGATATTTGAAATTTACCTTGCGTTATCTTAGCAAACTTTTTGCATGAAGATTCATTAGTAGCACCAAAAATGATATCATCAATATATATTTGCACAAAAAGAATATCTTTGTCTTTATGCTTTATAAATAAAATGGTGTCAATTTTGTCACTTGAAAAACTATTTTGTAACAAAAATCTGCTTAAATGCTCATACCAAACTTTAGGAGCTTATTTGAGACCATAAAGAGCCTTTTTAAGTTTAAAAACATGATTTAGGTAGATGTGACTCTCAAAACCTAGAGTTGTTCAACATTCACTTCTTTCATAATCAAGCCATTTAAGAAAGCACTTTTAACATCTATTTGATAAAATTTAAAGTCTTTCATGTAAGCATATGCTAATAACATCCTAATTACTTCTAGTCTTGCTAGGGGTGCATATATTTCATCAAACTTAATGCCTTCTTCTTGATTGTAGCTTGTTATAACCAATTGGACTTTGTTTCTAACAAAGACACCGTTCTTATCGAGCTTACTCTTAAAAACCCATTTAGTTTCCATAATTGTATATTCATTGGGCCTTGGCACAATATCCCAAACTTCATTTATTTTAAATTGATTTAATTCGTCCTACATTGCTAAGATCCAATGTTTATCATTTATAGCTTCATCAATGGTTTTAGGTTCAAATTGAGAGAAGAAAGACAAATGATTACAAATAGTTCTAAGTATACTACAAGTTACCCTTTGTGAGGCTTGACCAATCATTTGGTCATTTGGTGGCTTTTCATTATTTTCCAAGCTTTTTGTGGTTTGCAAAGTAGCTTTTCATTTAACATGTCCAAGGATGGAGCTTTTTCATCATCCTTATCCTTTTTATCTCCTTCTTGCTATTTTCTTCTTTCTTGTTATGCATTTGGTTCTCTTTAAGGCAACTATAAATCTACCTGCTCATTATCATCCTCAACTCTATGAACACTTAGGGCCCGTTTGGTTCCTCTCCCAGGGCAGTCGGTAACGGAATCAGGTAATGGATTCCGTTACTGATTGTTTGTTTAGTTT
>JANHAO010008822.1:0-18913 GCA_026873985.1 Saraca asoca | reverse complement strand
TAAGATGAAAAATCAACCTTTATTATCAAATCAATATAGAATGTACAGTCATAGATACAATAGAGCTCAATCACATTGACTCTAGAGCACCTATTAGACTAACAGATTGCCCCCACATTCCTTGGAAAAAAGTCAAAATACTCCCGCATATTTAGGCCAAGACTCGGTGGAAACTCCACGGTTGCAACTTTACAAGCCACCCATTTCAAAATGGTGGCGACCCTCTTCCCCTTGTTCACTTTTCATTTCTTGGCTGGGGGCTTGAATAGGGTCAAGACCTCGACCGCCTCGGTTGCCTTAGGAAGTGAAGTGGGGGTTAACTCTTGTAAAGGTGTCTTAGTTAAGGTAGGAGAAGATTGATTTATAGCAGTGGGAGCTGTAGCAACATCAAAACCTGATAAGGTCATAATGACTTCAAGATCTTCAAGCTCATTAGGAGGTATCCTTCAAAGGATAAGTTTCACCATGTTCCTGTAGTCTTCAAAACATGCTGAACTGATTTCCTTGACTCTACGAGCTCTAATCTCTCTTGTGAGCTCGATGTTCAATGCAAGAGTGAGCCTATAGAAATGAAGAAGATCATTGTCGAATCTCATATTGTTTTTTAGATCACTTATAGTAGCAAATTAGTCAAGTACCTCAACCTCTTCGACTTCTAACGTTGGCTTTTCCTTACCAGCTCCGATTGCAAAAAATAAGACAAAACATCAAAAATGATAACATGAATTCATGATAACTTGCTTGACCTCAGCTTGCTTACTAGGTGTTAGAAAAAAATCGAAGTCACAAAGAGGATGCAAAGATGGGCATGAAACAAAAAACCAATGGGTCTTATAATTCCCTACGTTTTATTTACCCTTGGCATCCCCTTGAGGAAGAACCCTCTTAAAATCAGTATGTCGAGCTGAGAGGTAATAAATCCCATTCAGATAGCTTGTACTCCTAACACTATAGAGGTGGCACAAAACTCCTACAGATGGTAGGGGAAGATTATTTCTCAAGTATACAAGTGCAAGAGAAGTGAGCTGAGAGTAGGAGTTCGTGGTCAGTTGGAATGGACAGAGCTTCAATTTGTTTAGCAAATTAACAATGTATGGGTGAACTGGAAACCTAAGCCTAATAGCGAGATGCTGGATACTAACGGCAACAAATCCCTGATAAGGATGAGCTGTGTGATCAGTAAGGGAAAGTGCCATAAGATGACAACCTTTAGGGAAGTGATAGTGTTCAACTATGTTCCAAAGTTCATCTAGTTTAATGGTTGAAGGGTAATGATTAAAGAACAAGCAATTCGAAGAGCTCTCACATTCCTTTTCATTGGTGTCAAGTCGAGGAATAGGTTGTTTAGCGATTTCATCGCTCCTAAAGGTCATTTCAGCCAAGGTGAATACCAGTTCCTCCTTTTGAGCCAGGGAGTCAAGCTCGTCATCACTTTCTATTTGGTGACTTCGGCGTTTATAAGCTATAGTCATCTACATAGAAGGACAAACAATCAAGTCGCTTCAAGCAAACCACGACAGAAAAGCTAAAGCTTCTCTTTACTGCACAAAAAATTTCCTATGTAGCAAATCATACATGCCTCAAACCACCATATTAGAGACCCAGACTATTGAAAATTTGGGAGGATAACTGATGAAGCTTATTGACTACTAAACCTAGAAAAGATCGAAAGCTAAATCTAACAATCTATAGCCCGGAAACTAGTTAACAATTTTTAGCAGCAAAAAAGGCACTTGCTGCCAGCCCAGGCAATGCAATATCAGAAACTCATAAAACAATGTTGTTCTAAAAGCAACAGTCCTAAAAGGGCTTATCATGTCAAAAAATGAGTCAAATTCTAGAATGAATAAAGGTGAAAAGGATTCTAGATGAGATGATCAATCCATAACAACAGTAGTGGCAAGACCAATGGAGCAGGAAAACGAGACTGGAGACAACTGCTCAAAGAACTCATGAGGCAGAAAGTCAGTTTTCGAAAGTAAAAGGGAAAAGAGGGGTTTCCCATCTAATATAGCCCAGAAGGCCTGTCCATTCGATTTAGAGACTAATTAACTATCCATAATCTAACGGTCCACAAAATGACTGGGCTCAACCATTGCCGCACTGGCAGCCACAGAAAGTGCACGCAATTAATGCAGTAATGATGACTCGGGCAGGTGAAACAATGAAATAGAAATTTGAACGATGTTATAGCTACCCCAGTCTCCAACTTTTGCTAGCAAACTCTGCTCCCAGTCCACAGAAGGAACTGAAAGCTGGGAGGCTAATGTTATGTGTATTTTTTTATATTATATGAAATAGGCTGGCAAAAGCCCAACAAACAAGTTCAAGAGGGAAAGGCCTAACTCGTCTGTGACCCAAATTTGAGGTTGCATAGCAAGGGCACCAGATCGCCAACTACAAGTTTGAAGCACAGAACGAGACAGAGGCCCCAGCTCACACAGAAACGAGCCCTGGCTCACTCAGCTAGCAGTTCTTCTTGCACAAGCTTGCATCGCCAAATGCGAGCTTGACATCACTGGCCAAAAACCAACAGCGACCCCGAATTAGGAGTCCCAGCTCGTGGGACATGGTATCTTGCCCAACCAAAAGCTCATTGTAGGTGAACCTAAAGTAGGCACCCTCTCAGACCCAACTTATGGGATCAATCTGTAAGAAGTAACTTACAAAGGCCCACACACAAAAAGTCATCTACAAAAGCTGGCTTGCAATCTGCTAAAGCCGATTTGCAGAAGTCATACTTGTCAAATACATTTATTATTTGATGTAATAAATTTATGGCTTAGTAAATTACACTTGTAACCTCCCAGCCTCTATAAATAGAAGAGGGGAGATCATTGTAAGGGGGAGGGGAAAAACACATACTATAACCCTACCAAAGTAGTAGTAGGATCTTTGTATTGTAGTTTTACTAGCCAAAATAGTGAAATTATCATACAAAGCTAATATAAATCATCGTGAACGTAGGGGTTACACTAACTTTGACTAAATCACGTTAAAAAACTCTCTTTGCTTTTGCTATTCTTTCTCTCCATCTCTCTATCTCTCATTTATCCAATCAGATTACAATTAGAATATACAAGAACTGTTCAGGTTGACTGAGATTTGAAATTTATCAAATTTCACCGTCAATAATAGGAAATAAAATATATGATAAAAGATAAACAAAATAATTTTTTTACAAAAATCTGGAACGGATTTTGTTCAAGAAATTAAATAAATGAAAATGCTGAAAAATATTTGTATATATAATAATATAATTAAAGCAAAAAAGATAGAGATAATTACATAATGGTGATCCCATACAATACCATTGGAAATATTGCAGTGGATGAGAACGAGAGACAAGTTAGTTTGCAATTACCAGTGCAGGTGAAACTTGTCCAAAGGTGTGTTTGTTTTTATCAAAAATCGTCATCGGAAAAAAATAAATAAATACTCATTGCAACTCAGTCGAAGGCTCCAAACAAGATTAGGTGCTCTCAAAATTAATTTTAAACACTAAAGTAGTTAAAACTTGTATTTAATAATATAAAAAGTGGAATTATTTTTGTTTTAAAATTAAAATATTTTTCCTTTTACTGACATGATGTCTTGCACTTGATGCATAGGAATTCTTCGAAGATGTCAAAGTGGAAAACTGACTGGATGAGTTGCATGTGAATTTAAATAGTTTATTTGTAGGTTTCTTTTTATGATCAGAAAGTGCATGCAAAGCTGTGAAATGTCACACTTTGGTTCCCACGTAGGAAGCATTGGGTTCTTGTGTTAATTATAACTCTCCTTGTTAGAAGCATCACGTTTGTGAAGCTTTTTGCCTTTGTAGATTATTAAGATTCTCTTTTTACCTTCATTTTTTTTACAGCTTTTTTTGTGGTAAAAGCAAGTTTAAAGTTCCTGATCCTTCTTCACCTTTTGTGGCTGTCAAGCTGATTTGCCATTACCAAATTAACCTTCCAAATTATTGTCTAGTCTTTATCCTAATTTTTCTAAGTATTACAAGTTGAGGTTGAAAATTGAAAAACTTTTGTTTAAACTTGCTTTGAATGCTAATAATGGGTTGTTGGATTTGAAGTGGGCTGTATATTCTTTGATCTCCATAAAAATGGTTAGGGTTTGTCAAAGTGAGTTTAATATAATCATATTTTAAATTAGGAGTGAATATCATTTATACTGAGTCAATATTCTTATAACTAAAGTAGCATTTTGACTCTATATTAGTCTTGGTTACTACAATAGAATAGTGCAAGTAATGCTATTTACTATTAGTATATATGGCACCACTTGGATCTATTGGCCTCACATAATACTCTTAAAAAAAGGAGAGGTTAGTTTGACATGTTGTTTCAAAATGTGTCATGGATCCAAATGTAATGGATATTATGTAAATAATATTGTTATTATAATATTTATTTATTTTGCTCTTTGAAAGTATACCAAAGTTACAGCTAGAAATATTCTACTTGCTGAAAGCTTGAGTTCAAATTTTTATGTGATGACTATAAACAACTACTGTTATAATTATTTGTATCTATTAACATGAAATTTATATAAATTGTTGGGTGTTTCATGTCAGTAAATAACCAATGGTTGCATTATATTATACACTATGTTAAATGATTTTGTATAGATTAATTTGAAACAATATTTAGGAGTCGTTTATCTTATACATGAAGTAAATTTTTATATTATTTTCTCTGATAGTACTAAAAGTTGTTTAGCTAGCATTAAAAAAATAGAATTTTTTAAAAAAGAAGTTCTCATGCAGCGTTTGATTCAACTAAATATTTTCCATAAAGTATTATCGAAATGACTAAAATGTCTTTTCTAAAAGTTATATTCTTTTATCAAGATAATATGTAAATTTTTAAAAGGGTTCTTTTATTATTATTTAAATTTTATAAGTATAATTTTATATTTTATTTCATTAAAAATACAAGAAATAAAATTTATCTTAGGGATTAGGTAAATAACTTTTTATGTTTTATAAGAAGTAAAACTTTTTAGGAAGTACAACTTGTTCCATTTTTTAAATTAGTAATTAATCAAACAATTTAAATATTTTCTACTTCCCATAAGTAATACTTCTTGTGGAACTTACTTCGAATTAAACGACTTCTTAATGTATGTTTGATATTAATTAGAGACTCTAAAATCAATTCTAGTCTTAGCAAATAATTATAAGCTTATTTTTAGTGTGTTTGAATGCACAATGAAAATTACAAATATTAGCTTTTACTCTTGGAACCAGTTATTAAATAATGCTACCAAATATACAACAATAAAGTTCATAAACAATCAATGATTCATAATAAGCCAATAGGGGGTATCTTTAATTTCATACGTGGTATGGTATGGCTTTCCTTGGTTTTATATAATATGCTTGTACGTAGAACAAATCTACAATAATTTTTATACATATAACTAAGTTAATTAAATTTAATTGGCTAAAAATCTTCATTGATTAAATTTTCTGATAGGAAACATCTTGAGATATCTTATTATAATATATCTTACAAAATAATATTTGGGAAAGATAATAAGGATTCCGATATACTAGCCAGCCAGTTTCTTCATCGTGTCTAAATCCTCAAGTGCTCCAATGGTAAGGATAAAGGGCTTATCATTACTTTAAAAAAATATAAATGTTGTTTAAAACACAATTTTATTTTTTTTACTATTAACAATCCAGAGTCTATTTTTATACATTGCAGTTGGACTTAAAGATTTTTACAAGACATCAATAGATATGATTATTAAACATTAATATCATGCTCATATATCATAATAAATTTAAAAAATTGATAAATGGCCCAGCATTAACGTGAAATTTAATTTCTTTTTTTTTAACACATATTGATATGTAGTTTTAGATATTAATTTGACATAAAATTTGGAATCTTTATATGGAATATACTTTCAATTTTCAACATAATGATTCAACTAAAAGCTAGAATTTAAATTTGAATAGAGTAGATCATCAACATCAAATGTTCAGATACCAATAAAAGCGGTGATACTTTAACATAATATGATTGCTCAACCCTAGTGAAGAAATACTACCTAAAAAGAACAAAATTTCCCCTTGACCTTCCTTGAAAAAGAGAACAAAGCCAAAAAAAAAAGAAAAAAAAAATACCCATTGATATAAAAAGATGGACACATGATATGATTAATTACCAGTAGTTCTCAAACAAGCCATCATTTGTGTTTTTTCGACCTTATCTTTTAATAAATTAGTTGAACATTACTCATCTTAGTTACTTGATTACTAAAGATAAACAGGAAATTGAAGCAATTTTGTGAAGAGAAATGATGTGATTTATTAGGTAAATAGGGGAAACATGTTTTCTTTAATGATACTCCATTTCATAAAATTATGATAGGCTTTGATTCCCATTATTGCATGTTATAGTGAAAGGTGATTCTCTTTAAGTGGAGAGTACTTTTGTGTAAATAAAATTAAGGTTAAAATATAATAAAATTCCAGCACTTTGTTATATATGTGCATATTATCCTTGATCTTTAAAAATACAAATTTTAACTTTCTTATATTTTAAGTTATGTGTATTTTATCTACAGTTATTTATTTTCCTTCTATAAATCTGAGATAAGGGTTTCATGCATTTTAATTTATAAATAATATATATTATAAAAAATAATAAGATATGCATAAATATTATGTATTGTCATTTTAATTTATATTTAAATTTACATACTTATAAAAAATATTATTATTATAAATATAAATTTGATTAATTTTAATTTATTATAGTTTTATAAATTATAAAGATATTAATTTTAATATGAAAAATTAATTTAGTCAAAAGCACTTATAATAAAAAAAATGTAGTTTTATGAATTATTGTTCTATTTTTTGTGATATATACTATTTGTAATTTAAAATGTACTAAATCTTTTAGATTTATAGATGAAAATAGATGAATATGAATAAAGTATATATAAATAAAAATATAAGGGATTAAATGTACTTTTTAATAAATTCAAAGAATTATATATACATAATTCAAGTACAAAAGAATTTAATATATTTTAATCTAAAAGTAATTTTAAAAAATGGATGTTATTTTTTTGTTGGTGGATAGTGTAGGGGGAATCGGTGTGCTAGATAAGGAAAATGGGGTCCAATGTATTGAAAAGGTAAAATAACTTTCAATGGGCCTCTGTTTATCTGGAAAAAAAAAATATTACATTGGGTAATGCTTTTATCATTAGAGAAAAAAAAAGGTTAAACTGCTTTTAAGAGGTAATGAAAGGGCCCAACCGGGTTCGAACCGGTGACCTATTGATCTGCAGTCAATTGCTCTACCACTGAGCTATAGACCCGGCTTGCTAACCATTTCGCTTTGTAAAATAGATAAAAGAAATAATGCAAATAAAAGTTTAGGAAAATACAGTGTTATTATTGCGATGTACTACTCGATATCCGTGCGACTGTGCCAGCCATTCATCTCTGACGTATAAATCATTATAATTAAAATTTATGGTGGAACATGAAACAAGTCTTGAAAATATTAAGTTATGGTTCAATTATGTATTCATGCAAGGATTCAAGATTCTAAAATTTTACAAATAATTCCTTTATGGATAAAAAAAAAGATATTAGATTTTTTAAATTTAATATTATACTTTTCTCTTCATGAACTTATATAATTTTTTTTCCAAAAGATTTAAATTTGACTAATCATTTTCATGCTATATATCAATTATTTTTGAAAAAAATGGTATCTTTTATTTTTCATTGTTTAGAAAAATACTTCTAACTCTACAGTAATATTGAGATTCACAATACTATTATCTATTTTTTCGGTAAATTAAAAAATTATCTTTTCAATTATGATATTAAAATAGTTTATTTGTTAAAAAATAATAAGAAGTAACACTAAAATTTTAATATTATAATAGGGTTAGAAATATTTTTCTTATATAAATCTCTGTATTTAAACTTTTTTCATTTAACGTTATTTAAATAAAAACTTATATTTTTAAACAGATAATAAGAAGTTTTGAGGGTAGAAATCAAACAATAAGAGCCATTTTAGTTGACAAAATGAAAAACGAAAATGAGAAAAGCAAACAAAGGCACGCCTTTGAGTTTTGGGTGTGGGAACCTTCAAACCAAACGGCTCTATTTTATGAGAATTTGATAATTCTGTTTACGCGTTATTTGTTGACAATTAAGGAAACCAAGTACAGTCCTTTCTCCGATCGTAAAGAATTTGAATTCCATCTCCTAAACTTCCTTGAAAATTTTGTTTGAAATGTTGTGTGGTTTTTGAATTTGAATTTCCAACATAGAAGTAAACTTCATGAACTTTGCCAACCCAGGAAGTACTCTTTGCGACTGAAATTTCATTCCATTTGAAAAAAGCCTTAACAAAACATATTAGAAAACAAAATCAATTACATTCTTCGTATTGATTTCAAGATATTCCAAAGTGGAGCCAACAGGCACTAAGTTTTTTTTTTTTGTACTATATTTTGTGTAATTAGATATTATTCTAAATTAAAATAAATTATGGAAGAGCTGCTCTATTAAAATAAAGGATGACAGAAAATTAGACTAATAGATATATTGATATTTTCTTTTGATTAGAAGATAAAAAAATTGGGTAAATGAATTATGTCTTGCTTTCAAAAATTGACCATTACTCCAATATCTATATTTCTTATGGATATGTAAATATTTATATTTTAAACAATTTCTAATGTAAGATAATGATATCCAAAATTATTAAACATATAAAAGTGTTCAACTTCTAAAAAATTAGAAACTAAGATTAAAATGGTATACATCATATAGAAAAAGGTCACTTGCTTTTTGCATAGAAAAGGGCCTTTTTTATTTTATTTTCAGACAAAAGTAAACCCCATTGTGTCATGTTTGGTACGACAAGGGATGGGAAGCATCTGCGTTCATACAGCGGTAAAATGCTGAGGTAAAGTCCACCTTATCAATACATTGTGTGCGGACGAGAAATGTTGGAAAATTTCTGTCATAAAATATATTCTTTTTTTTTATGCAATAAAAACATACTTATTTTATTATTATTTATATTAATTTATAATAAATTATATACATTAAAATTATATTTTTTTAATTTTATTATTAAATGAGGATAATGATGTACGGTATAATATTATTATATAAACTTGTTCACTATATCAGGATGCGGTCCATTTCATTTGCGAACACCAATTGTGTCATCTGAGTCTGTGGCAAGAAAGTCAAAAGTGGGCCCACGTCATTGGTGGATGAGAGTACAATCAAGCGCATCCCAGTGTACGATATATTATGTACTCGTCCCCTACTTCCCACCGGTGATCTGCGTGCGTGGTAGGCTTATTATTCTCCTCCTACAGTTTGTTTATAAATATTTATAACAAAATCTAAACAGAAGTAAGCTATCCGCTTATACTGGTATTTTTCAGATTGAGGGATTTTCTTCTAATTAAGTGGAAAGCGAATTATGACTTTTTTTAAGAGAAAAAGGTACTTTTCAAGAACGACTCTAATATTTAACGTATATATGAAAAGTGTTTGAAATAAGTAGTTTTACAATTCTTTGGTATAGTTTTTTTTTATTATTAAACTCTTTTAATATTGAAAAAGATTTTTAATATATTATTCAAACCTCCCAAACCACCTAATAACTTTTAAACTTTATTTTATAAAAAAAAAATAAATGATCATATAAAAATTTAATAGTAAAACAACAATGTATAAATAATGAGAAAAATTTATATATAATAAGCATTTCTCAAATTGTTTTTAGAGCAAAAAACACGGAATAATTAAGATAATGCAATTGCTTCTTATAATTTAGCCTACACCAAAAAGTTAGCAGCTAAATGAAAGTATAACAAGTGGACCAAAAAAGCCAAGTTAGCTTATTATTATTATTATTATGACAACATGAATTATTAAGTCATTAAATCTCTCTAAAAAGTTGGGGTATTAAATTTCTAACGTAAAAGAAGAAAAAACATTCTTAATACTATCAAATATTACTTAAATCAAAATCTCTTCGTCACTTAAGCTTGATTTTGTTCCACATAAGTTTTGTAGCTGAAATTAATATCCTTTTTGCAGTAAGAAATAGAAATTAAAAGATTATTGTTTGGGGTATAATATAATGATAATAGGTGTAATATCTTATTACCATTATTTATTTATTTTTTGTTGGGTTGATTATGACGAAAAAGCACCCCACAAGTTGGTGATTTAGGTGTAATTAAACTTCCTAACTATAGTTAATTAGAAAGATGATGTTCATTGAACTATTAAAGAAATGCTTGGTGTAACTTCTTGTTTGTTCCTGTTTTGGGTGGACTTAAAGAGAAAAGGACAAATGCTGATGGCATCAACAATAATAACAACTTAATTATCTCTCATGCACATTGGCTGGGTAATTACACTTGCAATAAGAAATTATATCTTTAACGAATAAAGTCACATTTAACATTATTTTTAAGGTTTTTTTTTGTATCATGGTTTTAAATTAAAAACATTATATATATTAAATGTTGAAAATATTATATATATTAAGCGATTTATTATTTTAATTATAAAAAAATCATATCTCACACATAAATGTAAATATTCCGCTATTTTTTTAATAATTTAATTAAAGAAGTGTAATAATAATTTAAAATGTTAAATCTAATGGTTTGGGAACTTGCGTGATCTTTACTTTTTAACCTCCACAAAGAGAAATGCTTCTAGTTTAGGTAGTTTTTAACCTAGCTTAATTTGTCTCTCCCAAAAGAAACAAGTTCTATAAAAAAATAAAAAATAAAAAATAAAAAAATCTTCAAATAACTATTAGGTGAACAAAAAAACTGTTCCAAAATGCTACTATAATTTGGACATTGTGTTACTAACACATTTATTTAATCGGGATGCGTTGCGTTTCACTCAGAGAGTAAGAAACCCTAAAGTGGTAGGAATTGAAGTCCTTGTGAGGGCAATCATTTATTCTGTTGTGCTTACCAAACCAAACCATTTTTAGAGGGTTCTATTTAATTATTAGTTCCTGTGATGAGCCTACCAACTGAACTCATGCAAAACTACTATTGCTTTAAATATGCCTTAGTATATCTAAACAAGTTAAGCATGAGACACCAACTTAATTACTCATTCTCTATCTCGCCAAATTGTTCATACATTTCAAATTATGGAATTATAATGTTGTTTTATTATCTAGTGCCCTTATTAAGAAACATCTAATTGCATTGAGAATATATTCAAAAAATTTATATATTTTTATTTAATACATTTTAAAAATTTATACAAAATTAAGAATGAATTAAATACAAATATATAAACTTTTGAAAAAAAATTATGTTTTTAATGTGGTTAAATATTTTTTAATGAGTGTTTTAAGAACATTGATTAACGAGAATCACTGTTTAAAAGGAAGTTTTCTTTGTGAAAGAGTAATTTATGAATACCTTTTTTTTTTTTTTAATTCAATGCATTTATCTTGTAGAAGTATCAATTTATTTTTTTAAAATTATATTGCAATCTCCACCCTGAACAAATTTATATGATATTGAAAGCTAGGCACATGCTATGACTTGTGAGCTTCTTCAACCAATCCCTTTTTATATTTGTAAAGCAATGTTGGTGTAATCAAATTATCAATAACTCTAAGAAATTTAAAAAATTCACTTCACTTTCCTAATAATTTATCACTCTAATTTCTAATGTATTCTCAATACAATCTAACACAACTAAAAGGCCCTTTTGTCATGAGCTTTTTAATTCCAAGAATCTAATTTAGTGGAAAAAATTTGTTCACCTCACATTGCTCACAAACTTCCCATAATTCCTCTTTTATCCTTTTAATATAAAAAAGGGAAATTACGATACTTGACATGCATTTATTAATATGATTCTTAAATGGAGGCCTGTTCCCCCAAGAAAAATAAAATAAAGAAAAACTCTAAAAAATAAAAAAAATATACAGACAGACCATTAAATATGCCTTCATGCTTTCAAAATGTGTATTTGGACCCAACATCGTGTAGGACAATTACGTCATATCCTAATAGACATCGAAACGTGTTGTGTATCGAACGGGTGCTTCATGGAGGTTAGTACAGGCGCGACCACACCGAAACGACAAGAGATTCAAAGGGAAGGCTGTGAGAAATGTAATAATGAAAAGGGTCCGTTACCAATGGCGGGTTCCACTGCTCCTTCTGCAACTCTTCTGAAACTCTGAAACCAAACAAAACCCATTCACACTGCAATAAAATAAACAAACAACAACGAAGACTCGAAGGCAAGAAGATCCCCAACATCACCAATCTTCATGCCATTTTTCACCTTATTTTATTACCTTAAATTCTTGAAAAGGAAAATTTTTATCGAAAATCTGTGTCTGTGTCTGAGTCTGGAGATTTCACTGATTGGAGAAAAATGATTCTTCTTCTTCTCTGATTATCTCGCCTCTCTTATGGACGGTCATCGTTCAATTTTATCAATTTCAACGGTGTGATTTTCATCTCTCTTCTTATTTCTGTTCACCCATTTTCATGCTGCTCCGTCATGATTCTATTGATTATTATTGGTTCAGAAGATGAGAGAATGCAGAGTGAACTGTGTATCGATATAGTAAGTAAGCTTTAAGTATGAAAACATGCATTTTTCTTTAGGGTCGTGAAGCTCAGTGGTTGTTCTGCTTGTGTTTGTTAATTGGTTTCTGTCATTGCCTACTGTTTGCCTCTGTCAAAAAAATCGCTTTTTCGTGTATAAGGGATCATTTTTGGATATGGGATTGTTCAACATGCTTCCTTTGCATTTCTGCGGCCAGGCATGGACACCATGAAAGGTGAAGAAGCATCATTCTTTGAAAACCCAGTTCGTTGTTTTGGGTTTTCCCGGTGGTGGCCGCAATTGACATGGGCTGTGGACCCTCCAAGTTTGATGATTCGCCATTGGTGACTCTTTGCAGAGAGAGGAAGGAGTTTCTCAAAGCCGCATCGGAGCAACGCTATGCTCTCGCCGCAGCCCACATCGCTTACTTCCAGTCCCTCAAAGATATTGGCGAAGCGCTTCGCAAATTCGTCGATGAAGAGCTTATAATCGCTTCTGGGTCTTCGACTCCTGGTTCTCCTGTTCTCACATTGCCCTCTGATGAAGGCAAAGGAAAAAGGCCCAAACAAAACCAGAAGAACAAAAATTCGTCTTCTTCGACTTCAATTTCGATTTCGCATCAAAATTCTCCTGATTCAGAAGAGATCGAGGAGGGTTCTCACTTGCATTTATCTTCTGGGTCTGATTCGCATTCTGAGTTAGGTTCTTCTTCGGGTCACATTCACATCGAGGATAGTCCGGAGAGGGTTGAACCTTCTTCTTACAATTATCCTCCACAGGGTTATGGGTTTCATGGCGTATATGGGAATCCTGGTTTTGGGTACCCAGAACCTTCAGGGGATAATAACTTCACATACTACATGAAAAGGTCAGCATCTCGTGGAAAATCCGTGGTGTATGAAGAGCCAGAGAGACATGTAGTACAACCTGGGCAATGGCCTGATTCATCTTATGGATACCAGGGTGCGTACGGGAATGGCGGTTTCTTTGAGTATCCGCAGATGGGTGCGCCGCCACCAGGTGACTATCCTTACATTTCTCAGCCGGGGCCGTCTACTCCCCCTCCGCCACCGGCGCCTCCTTCTCCTCCGAGGGTCTCTGCTTGGGATTTTTTTAATGTTTTTGATACTTATGATAACGACGGCTTCCCGAGTTATTATTCTCAGGGCAGATATGGGCTTGGTTCAACTGCAAGTAGTCCTGATTCAAAGGAAGTGAGGGAGAAAGAAGGCATTCCTGAGCTGGAGGATGAAACAGAACAAGAAGCGTTGAAAGATGTTCATAAGGAGAAGAGGAAACTGAATGAAGGGAAACAGTATGCTAGAGAAAGAGACTTTGGTGAAGGCACTTCAAAGGCAGTACCATCACAAAGCAGTAGTGAAGGAAGTTCCAAGACAATACCATTGCATAGTAGTGATAGTTTTCATTCTCCTCAAGAAAAAGAGATCAAGAGCAGTCCTGATACAATTGTCTCAGAGAGCTCCCCGGAAGAGCACCTGCGGAAAAAGGGGGTGAGTTTTGGCGTTGATGAAGCACCTGTCACGACTGCAGATGGTGAGTCTTCCAAGCTGAGTAGCATCACTACTTTGTCTCCCCATGGTACAAGAGACCTCAGAGAAGTTGTGCAGGAAATCAAAGATCAATTTGAGATAGCATCTGATCATGGAAAAGAGGTTGCGGTGCTTCTTGAGGTGGGGAAACTGCCTTATCAGTCTAAGGGTGCTGCATTTAAAGGTATCGATATAATTCTTGTCTTTGATGTTTTCTAATGTGTCTCAACACTTTCATGTGTATCTTTTGGTTTGCTATATATAACCTTGCTTATTGGATTCACGTTTTGATTATTGAGTAATGCAAACTTGTTGCTCCTGTTATAATCCATTAACTTGCTGTTTTACATATTGGCTCTTTTTGTTGGGACGTGAATAAAATCCTCTGTGCAGGAGGAGGTACTTGCTTTTTCTGGAAACAAGAAAATTTGGAATTTATGCAGTACCATATGTCATTGAATTAGCATGAACTAAGCATTTCAAACATCTTTTCATCCTGTTTGATGTTTATCTTTTGCCCTTTTTTATGTCTATTTTTTCTCTTGCCATAAGAAGCGCACTCATAGCTTTCTAGTAAAAGTAATCGCATTGTAATGGATGATCAGTAGATGGACACTAGTTTTGTGTTTACCAGGATTCCTAAACCATCAGGTCCATAGTAAACTTTTAGATAGCTGTGAGAACCATAGTTGTACTCTGTTAAATGGAGCATGTTTCTTGTAATACAGTTTTATGTTGTTTTGCAGCTTTCAAAAATCAGCACATAGATTAGTAAGTTGAGTTTCAGACTCCATTGGTTTTGTTGGAAAATATTTTCTGTAGGAATATTCTTATTTACTTGCATTTATGATATATTAAAGATCACAAAAAATATTCTATTTGCTTAATGTTATATGTGACAAGTTTGATGGAAAACAACCTCAAAACAACATTCATTACTTTAAAGAAGTTGTTTTCTTCCACTACCATGACATCATATATTATTTTGTTAATCACAAGATATATAAATAGCATGAAAATTGTTTACTTGTATACAAGTAAATGAGATTTTCCCACTAAAGATGTTTTCCGACAAAACAAACGAAGCCTTAAAGGCATTTTATTTTCCAATCAAATAAGATAAGTTGTAATTTTACTTATATAGGATCACTTGTCTTTTACACTAATTGCTTTTTTCTTCACCCTGGAACATTTCTTCCTCTGGTTTAAATTACTTGGAGACTACTGAAAGACTGCAGTCTGTATTTAATGATCTATACGGTAAAGGTTTCTTGATTAATAAGTATGACACATGCATCCTTCGGGTTTATAACCCCTTAAACCACTCTACAACACTTGCGTCAAGAAAGCAGGTGCAATCTGACCTGAAGGTCTAAAGACAAAAGTTGATAAGATGTATTTACTACTAGATTACTGGGGTCAAGTTTACATTTTTTTCTTCCTTTTTTTTTTTTTTTTTTTTTGAGTAATTCGATGTCCTATACACTGATTGCAATCCAAATTTAAAATTTTAATCATGAGTATGACGTAACTGCTAGTGTTTAAAAATTTAATGTCTTGTTATGTGTCTTTATGCAGTTGTCTTGTCCAGGATGTTGTATCTGGTGGCACCTTCAATGTTCCCTTCACACCCTCCATCGCAGCCATCCATACGATTATCCTCTAGGGCAATGAAGTTGGCAAAAGCATACTGTGGGGAACCTGGGCAAGATTCCAAGACAACACCTGCAAACCTTTCAGCCACATTGGATGAACTGTATGCATGGGAGAAGAAATTGTATAAGGAAGTTAAGGTAGGGCTAAAATATGCATTGATTTGGTACAAACCCTTTGTATTCTTAGTGTCAAAATTAACCTGTATATAGCAACATTCAACATCTTTTTTGGTATGGTACTATTCATATCTGATAATTGATTTATTAGCGGCTTTCTAATTGATTTGTTGATGATTCAGTTTAGTTCATTTTAAATTGTATTTACATGCTCATATATTTGTGCTTTTTGCAGGATGAAGAGAGGTTAAGGGTTATTTATGAAAAGGAATGCAAGAGATTGAAAACATTGGATGTACGAGGAGCTGAAACCACTAAAATTGATGCCGTTGAGGCATCAATGAGAAAGCTGCTTACAAAAATCAATATTTGTATCAGAACTATTGATGCAATTTCAAGCAGGATACATACATTGAGGGATGAAAAGTTGCAACCTCAGCTTGCAGAATTGATTCAAGGGTATCAAATTGCTTCACCCACTCCCCATGCTAGTGTTTATTAGTGTGGTAATTTCTTACCACCAAATATTTAAAGTTCCAGTAGGAAAGCAGATTTTGACCTTCTTGCCTGTTAAGGATGAAATTTAATTTAGCAATGGCATATAAATCTTTGCTCCATTTTATGGCTTTTGTTCAATGTGTGGCATGACAATTTTGATTAAGATTATCAAGATGTTATCATTTTTTCTAATTTATTGAAGATTGTGATTGTTTAAAGTTCACATTTAGCACAATCCTTCTCTTTTGGGAAAGATGCATGTTACTGACCTTGAACATTTGGGATTAATGATGCCGCTTCTTGTGGTTATGATGTAGGAATCTTGTGTCTAACTGACAAGATCTTTCTACTGCATTATTGTTATCCTTTGTAATTTTGGGTGGCAAAATCTACTAGGATTAGTTTAATTTTTTCCTTTTTCTTGGCTTGTTTTCTGATTTGATTAGATTGTTTTGCTGGAGTCAGACGTCACCACTTACCAGGCTTAGTATCTCCAATTTGATCTGTTCTTTTTCTTAATATGACTAATGGCCTATTTGTCAGCAGATTGATAAGAATGTGGAAGTTCATGGTCAAATGCCACCAGAAACAGTTCCATGCGATCATGGAGAGTAAATCTCAGTCCATTAAGATGAACACTGGTTTGCAAAGAGATACAGGTTTGAAGGCAACTGTAGAACTTGAAATGGAGCTTCTGAATTGGTGCAGTCAGTTCAACAATTGGGTTAAGACTCAAAAATCCTATGTTGACTCTCTGAATCAGTGGCTCACGAGGTGCCTTACCTATGAACAAGAAGAAACCGCTGATGGCGTTGCCCCATTTTCTCCTGGCCGGATTGGAGCACCGCCTATATTCATAATTTGTAATGATTGGTTTCAAGCGATGACCAGAATCTCAGAAAGAGGGGTAGCAGATGCAATGCATGAATTTGCTCAAAAGTTACATGAGTTGTGGGAAAGGCAAGATGAGGCACAACGCCAAAGAATCAAAGCGGAATATCTCTCAAAGGACTTTGAGAAACGACTTAGAACATTGCGCATGAATATGGAAGACAACAAAGTTTCAGATAAGACTGCATTGTCAAAGGGTCCTTCTGAAAGTGGTGTTTCACCGCTGGATGACTTAAAGGTGGATTTGGATTCTATAAGAAAGAGATTACATGAAGAAAGGGTCAGGCACAAGGAAGCTATCAAATTGGTTCATGATGCGGCTTCTAATAGTTTACAAGCAGGTTTGGTTCCCATATTTAAAACTTTAGAGAGTTTCACTTCGGAGGTGTTGAAAGCTCATGAGGAAGTTAGACTCCAGAATGTCAGAGATTCATGAGGAAGTTAGCAATTCAGAGCTGATTACAAGTTTTGCAGATGGAGTTGCCATTGATAAAAGCACATTTTGAAAGGCATTGAGAGGTGTGATTGGAAGAAATTCCTGTATTGAAGGCTTGGGGTGCCTAAATGCGAAGGAAATTGGCCATCTTCTCCTGAGTTCCTGAAACATCCGTTCTATAGTTAGGTAAAGATTTTTGTACAGAGAAATTCATTTATTAATTGATTGGTTTCAGGTGACTGTATATGATGCATATGCTTTAGGCTTTAGGAGTAGGATCTTATCAGGAAGCAGAGGGTAGGTAGTAGTGGTAGAAATTTCAGCAAGTGAATCAAAATCAAAATATGCTTTATTTTCCTGCCAATTCTTGGATTTCTTCTCCTCTTCTATTGTCACTGGGATCCCGATCTTCTGCAGTAAACTTCAACTGGAGCTGCCTTTGCCGTACTTGATCCAAATTCTAATTAGAAAGTATAAAAATAGGGAAGAACTGACAGCTGGCCATTAGAGCACTAATATTTAGCCAGGAATAATTGTATTTACAGAAAGTTCTTTATCAGATTGTGTAAAAATTGACAGGTGAGGTTGGATCTGAATTTAACCATCTCCTTTTTATTTTATTTTTGAAAACAAGTAGAATTAGTTAAATTTAAATATTACACACATCACTTTTGTGTGTAATTTGTCTTAACAAGTTTATGTAGGTGGCATTATTTATTTAAACAAAATACTTCATTACTTCATACTTCTGGGTCTCTAGTGCTGCTGGAGGGTGTACTGAGTTTCAAATATGGGCCAGTGAGCGCCTTGGGCCCTAGTATTTTGGTTCAAGCAGCAAAGTTTCAGGGCCTGAATCAAGGTGCAAAAGCTTTAATATTTCTACCTTTTAAACACAATTTTTTTTCTTTACAATTTATATACCATTTTTTTGGTATTTGGATCCAGTGCAACTGCAGTTGCTTGCAGCTGGTCATCTAATGTAACAACTGCAGTTATTACATTAGTTTTCTGATCTTTTGTTTGTTATGAATTGTTTTTTTTTTTTTCCATACAAGTCTACTCGGGCGATAAAAGGGGAAAACTTGAGACAAGCCTAAGAAATACAACATCAGTTGAAACTTTTTTCCTTTTGTTTTTGGGG